>PVKP010011377.1:0-61551 GCA_004027715.1 Plecturocebus donacophilus
ACGAAATCTTTGAATTTATAAGATTTTTCAGATTTTCTGCACATTACAATGTATCAATACCTTGATGGTTAGACACATAGATGCATAGATAGACAGTATTGATAATTATATACAGATATATAATAATACATATGTAGATATGATATACAAACACACACATACATGCATAATACATAGTGGAATGGTGCCAAATTTAGAAGACCAGAGAGAATAACCTTTTTTATCTTTGAATCTTACTGCATTCTGTTTTCTGTAGTGCATCACACTTACTGTATAGCTTAAGTAAATATTTCTTGATTAATTTGTTAAAGAAAATCAGAAAATTTGAGCAGTTTAACAGATTTACTATTTAAGACCAAATATTACTAAATAAAAAAGTCTGCTGTAAATTTCTCTGCCATCTAGAACTTGCATTCACTTGTTTTCGTCAACAATGATTAATTTTAGATATCCTATTCTTATTCTTCTCTATTAATAAATTCTGTCCTTATATATGCAATTTTTTTGCTTACTATCAGCCTCTTGGGTCTCAATGGAAATGCAAACACAAAATACGTAAATTCCTGAGACACCCATGAATTTCTTCTGCTCATCCTCTGTCATTGATACACACACCAGGAAAAACTCTACCAAAAATTTGGGAGTGACTGCTCTCTCTTTTTCTCCATACAATCACCTTTTATTTCTTTATTCCATCCGTGAACTATTTTTCAAATTTGTCTGTTTTTCATATAGAGTGCCATGACACTAGTTTGAGCCACTATCCTCTCATTTAAGCCTCTGTAATATGCTGTAAACTTATCTGCTCTGCCCTCTCTTGTAACTTGATTCATCACTGAATGTCAGAACAATCTTTACAACTACGATTTAGGTAAGAGCATGTTCTTGCTGAAAACTTTAAAATGGCATCCCATTCTCCTTACAAAACCTTGTATTAAATGGCTACAGATTTTATCTTCAAACCCACTTCACTCTGTTTTAAAAGGCTTTCATTTTCTAACATATACAGACTCCTTCATATTTCCAGAATTTCAAATCCTTCTCTGCCAGGCATGCTTTTTCTCTTCTTTCCATGGACTAATTTTTCTTTACCTTTACTCTTTAAAAATCCCTTCACAAGAAGTCATTCTTAAACTCCATACTAGTGTAGACCACCTCATTATACATGCAATCTAATGACACGTATTTTAACAAGAATTGTTTGTATATGTTTTAAAAAATATGCCTCTCTTATGAGATTTCCAACTTCTTCAAGCCAAGGAGAAAATCTGTCTTGCTACACTTAATTCCAGCACCCAAGTTGACCACCTAGTAATGAGAAAGTACTCAATAATATTTTTGGAATAAATGAATCCATCAATCAATACCTTGTTAGAAAGGAATACAAGGAGATAAATAAAATTTGACAAAATAGGAATGTACACAGAGTTCTTCTAACACTCCCACAATTGTAAGTGTTACTTTTTAAAAAATTGTCTTTTCACTCAATTCCACTTACTTTTCTGAGAGCTCTGATGTTAAATACTAGCAACAGGGAAAACAGAGCTCTTTTGTTTGATTTCATAAGACACAGATAAACTGATATTAGGGCAAAGAATTTAAACGAAGGCAAATACCCTTTCTTCCCACCAGTACTATACTAAATGTTATTTCATTCTGAGAACCTCTGCAGGTTCTGGGATAAAGAAGTATAAGCAGTGTTGACAAATTAATTGAAATTTCAAACACAGGAAATCAGTTCAGTGGTCATTTTGTTGAACAGCTGGATAGGCAAAGCCCTGTGGTAGTATGTGTGGAGGTACAGTGGTAAATAAAGTGCACATACAGCTGATTGTCAAGGTGGTTGTAATTAGGTCTTCTGATTTCATCTGCAGTACTTCTTTTTTATTTATTGTATGTCAATTCTCTCAAAACCTCTCCCAAAATTGGTATACTTGACTATGCCATGGTAAGCATTCATATGGGGGCAATTATGGAGTAATGGAGATGCTACAGTATAAAAACAGAGTTTTGTGTCTAGGCTTATCACATGCAGCGTTTATAATTTTTGAGTTCAGTTTGCTTAATATGTAAAATGAAAAACACCGTTTCTCTTTAAGGTCACATTTAGCAGTATAATCAAAAGTTTTAATGCTGTTAATATTACACATTAAGCCATATGAGAGTCCTTTGATCCTTTAATCATAACAAGTCTGCTCCTAAAAGTATGCCTGAAATTTAGAACATTAAAGGGAAAGAAAGTCCAATGTTTTGCAGTGGCCTATTCTACTCCAAATCCTATAGATTTAGAACAAACCTGAAATAGCATGGACATTGGAACTGTGTAAAGGTCAGCTGTGACTCCATAAGTAACAGTAAAGGACACTATATTTTTATCTTGGATGACATGACATCCATCCTCTTACTTTTTATGTTTTGCTTTCTCTTTAGAATCCTAACCTACATTTTTCAGAAACTCCATTGCCCTGAATTAATTATTTCCAGTTCCCTGTTACACTACTCTATGGCTCCTTTTGATGTAATAGATTTCAATTAGGTAGCTGAAGGAAAATCCTATCTTCCATATCAGTTATAGAAAGTTTACTGTACTTACTGCCAAATTTTTGGAATTATCTTTGCACTATATTATCTTATCCTTTCAAATTTCTGTCGGTATCTGTAAGTATCATTTTTACTTTATAATTTTTGTTCCATTTTCCTCAGAGGTACCTAACCCAAGATTATTACCCTGCTCTCTGAAATAATAATAATGCCAGCATGGTAGTTCCTCCTGTATATAAAGTGGATACAATTACTCCAGTATAATACGATGCACTTCACATTCATAAACTCGTTGTATACTCACAAAAAAATGTTTGTACAAGTACAAAGTCCATTGATATTTTACAAAAGACAGTGAGACTCGGAAATTAAGACATTTGTCTAATGTCATAGAGCTAGTAACTGATAATGGGTTAAATCTGAGACTAATTTTAGTGACAACAGTCTGAATTATTATGCAGTAAGTACATTAACACTATTGCTTGGAAAAACTATTTGCATAAGTTATAAAGTGAGACTACTCTTCTTGGATGATTTACTCAGTTACATATGTAAAGTTACAGTAAAGGTACATTCAACTAAAATGCAATTAAAGTGAATTATTAGTCTTAATAATAGTGATTTTCTTAAGAAAGTGGCCAGCTTGAGTGACGAGGGCAAACCAAAAGGCAATTACAAATCACGAGAAGCTTAGTTGAAACATTTTTTGAACTTCTTTCTAGTACTCTTAGCATAACTTCATACAACACACTCTTCCAAACGATTGTCATAATCATTTTTGAGTACTCACCGCTCCCTGGGCATACCTGGATCCTCTGAAAAATTTCCTCTGGCAGACTCTCTTTTTATTGTCCCTATTTTTAAAATTTGTTCTCAGTTTAGGTTCACATTGCCAGATAAAATGATGACTAAAGAATGTTAATGTATTTATGTAAGGAGCCAGTTAGCTGAATTATGTTAATTTTAAACAAAATATGCATTCTTTAAAAATGATTGAATGTAATCCAATTATATATAGTGAGTGGTCAGTAAATGTTTAATAATTAATTAATTTAAAGTAGAATTTCCAGGATAGGCAATTGGAAATACATGAATTTTTGGTCAAGCCCCATTCTCACCTCTAAGATACCCACTGATACGATTTGATTCCTACTGATATGGTTTGATGTAGTTTTTCCCCACCCAAATTTTATCTTGAATTTCAATCCCATAATCTCCATGTGTAAGGGAGGGACCTAGTGGAAGGTGATTGTATAATGATGGTGGTTCCCCCCATCCTATTCTTGTGATGATAAGTGAGTTCTCATGAGATCTGATGGTTTTATGTGTTTATTCCTTCTTCAGGCACTTCTCTCTCCTGCTGCTCTGTGAAGAAGGTCTGTACTTCCCCTCTGCCTTCTACCGTGATTGTAAGTTTCCTGAGGCTTCCCCAGCCCTGTGGAGCTGTGAGTCAATTAAACCTCTTTCTTTTACTCAGGTAGTATCTTTACAGTAGTGCCAGAACAGACTAACACACCCACCACTCATTAATATCATACAGTCAGCTTTTTTACTGTTAGGAAGTAATCATCCATGGTGTCTTTAACATTTCAGCAACTCCTACAAATAAAAGCACAAACAGCTTTTTGTTTGCCCTCTCTCTTCATTACTTTTCAAGGCTGTTATGTAGTGAACAGCACTGGAAGATAAAGATAGTGTTTTCTTCCAGAACTGAGAGCAGGATTGTTTCCTGCTCAATTTAATAAAGATAAGTTGTCCATCTAGGAAAGCGATTGGGCAGGTTTATTTGCGCTTTATTACAAAAGACTGAGATTTTGTAATATTGGGGTACACCATCTGCAACATAAACACACTGTGTGTGCTGCATACACATCAACACACCTGCATCACATTCTGAGGATCTGGGTTGCAGCAGAAGTGTAGGGGTAGAAGAATTGGAATAATTATGAAGTTTGTCCATCTTGCTATTCACAAATTTAAAAACAAACAAACAACAACAACAAAAAAAATATCTTTGTCTCCGATATGGAGTGCCTCTCATTTTCTCTCAGCAAACCTTAAAACTATAGAAGGATAACTTGCTAGCTTGAAAGTAGGGTAAATGTCAGAGCCTTCAACTTTCTTGACACCATCCTTTTTACAAGTTAATCCCATGATGGTCATGAAGTAAGCCTAGGAGAATAGCTATACCTGCAGTATCCATCTGTGTGTTTCTCTTATTTTAGCTTTCTGTGTATCTAAGACTTGTATCAGCATAAAATTCTGGTTATTTTTAAAATAATGTTTAATAATTTATAAAGAAATCTAATAAGCAAAGGGTGGAAAATTAATGGATTTGGTAATTCATATATGTAAAGGAAATATTGCCAAATTTAAAATGCACAATGTATATATTTCTTTTCATATTTTGAAGGTAAGGGTTCAAATAAGCTAATATAAGCTGAATTCATGATTATCACATTATCCTTTATATTTGTCAGGGTATCTTGCTGATACTTACATGTATAGTAGAAAAAGTGAAAATCTAAATATAGTACAGGGGACTTAGATACACTTTGCTATTATTTCCATTGAAATGGAAGATAAGGGTTAGGGGTAAAATATTTTTCCCCTATTCACATTCCAGAGATCCTTAAAATTTCTTCTAGTGGGATTCACACAGTAAGATATTGAAAGGATGCATAAAGATCTATCTTCACACTTCCTTATTGAGGGTGCAATGTATCATAAAATTTAATGAAAGAAAATGTGGCAGAACCTCATCCTATTCCTGGATTTGGCAAAACAGAGGAAAGATAGTCAATTGATATTGACTTTTTTCCTCTAACAAGCAATAACCTTTGCAAACACTAATGGAATTTTGAGACCTCAGGATCTTCTTTGAGTACTGGTGGCCACATAATGTTCAGCTTGTAAAGGAACGTTTTGCCTCTCATACACGTGCTCCCAAGGAGAGACCACCAGCCATTACATTACAGAGCTTGATCTGTAGCCAGTTGCCTGAGATGGTCAGATATTACCAAAGTCTCAATGTAAACATACTTTAGAACTTCTTAACTCATGCTTTGTTGATTCTAACCCCCTTTTGGTAATACTTTTTTTCACTTATGAGTCTTTCTACCCTCTTACATTCCTGTGTCTTCTTAAGAAATCTAAAATGATTATTCCACTTACCAGGTTCAAATATACTGAAATTATAACTGGAGCGAACCAGTGTGATTTTCTGTGCAATATTTTGCTGAAGATCAAAGAAAAAAATAATAGACAGATTGGAACTGGAATCCATATATCTGTCTTTACAAACCTCTATGTTTTACAAATTAGAATATTTCTTAAGGTATTTTTAATATTTAAAAAGCTATAGTTTGAAAGATTGTAATTACTATTTATTTTCTTTCATTAATATTTTGAAAAAAATCTGAGGTAGGCCTGAGGATGAAGAAAGAGATAGGATGGAAAAATACATCTGTTTTCAATGAGTTCATGTTGAAAAGAAACAAAAACTGATATGGGGATGCTAAAACAGGCATTTCTACAGATCATTCAAATTCATGTTCAAGATTCGACTTTTATCTGAAACCAATTAGATAGACTTTAAAAGTCTTTTCAAAGTATGAGCAAATGTTTATTTTTAAAATGTCATTTTTCATTGCCATGTCAAAAATGAATACTCCTCTGCAGATGGTATAGCAATTCATTTGAAAATTGACAGCATTTTAAATGTAGGTATAAACAGTAGTTATAAAAAGATTACAGAATTATTTAAAATTAAAATACAATGAACTTAATATATTTTTAAAATGAGAGGGTGGGTTTATGAGAAAGAAGGAGAGGTTTAGAATGACTTCTAAATCTGAAATACTATCATAAGAAACTAGTTTGATTAAGGTTTCATCACATGTAGGCAAACTTTGAAGGAAAATAATCAGTTTAATTTTGTTTTTATTGACATTGTGGTATATAAGAGGTATGAAATGGAAGTATAAAATGGAAATTGTTAAATGTGAGTTGTGAAATACCAAAGCGATACCTGCTGATTCATGTTTATTGCAGCCCTACTCATGATATCCAAAATATGGAATCAACCTAAATGCCCACTAAAGGATGAATGGGTAAAGGCATATTTCTAATTATTACTACAGAACAACTCCTTTTCTTTTATCCAGCCAAATAGCTTGAATACGTTTGCTATTTTAAATTACTTTTGCTTATTAGTGTATAGATATATTTAATATATACTGAAAGTTTTTCACATATGGCTATGTTTCTATTCCAACCCAAACCTGTATAGCGAATACTAATAAATTAAATCCAAAGAAGAATAAATCAGAAGGCATTTCCAAGATGGTCCATGCTATGTTTAAGAAATCTACAATGGAACTACAGTCTATAGAACTCCGGTTGAATTGAAAAAGAACAATTAACCACAAGAAGAATGTCTAATTAAATAATATTACTTATTTGATTCACTCAGTTCTATGATTAATTCCTTAATTGTGAATTTCTGGCCAGAAGGCAATAGGATTTTGCTATAGCATCATGCATTCATAGAAAAGTTTGTCTATCTTAGCCTTAATTTATTTAAAACAATCCTTAAGTATACTTAGAACAATTCCGTTTAACAGTTCAGTAGCTGGTTGACATCATGGTATCAGTGTGACCATAACTTTAAATAATTTTATATTTCTTTTTAGATACTTCATTGTTAGTGTACAGAAACAAAACTGATTCATGTACAGTGATTTTGTGTCTTATAATTTTAATTTGTTAGTGGTAACAACTTTTTGTGGAATCTTCAGTGTTTTCTGTATATAAAATCATGCCACCCTCAAACAAAAATAATTTTATGCCTTCATTTCCAATTTGGATGCATTTTACTTCTTTTTCTTTCCTTATCGCTCTAGCTTGGCCTTGCAGTACTATTTTAAACCAAAATGGCACATCTCCATCACTTGCTTTCTTCCTAACTTTAGAAGAAAAGATTTCTGTTTTTCAACATTGAGTATGATGATAGCTTTGGGCTTGTGATATATGGCCTTTATTATGTTGAGTAAACTTCTTTTTCTCCTACTTTTATTTTAGATTTGGAGGTGCATAGGCAAGTGTGTTGCAAGGGTAAATTGTGTGTCACTGAGATTTGGTGTACATATGATCCTGTCACCAAGGTGGTGAACATAGAACCTGATAGGTAGTCTGCAGATTCCTTCAATGCCTAGTTTGTTCAGTTTTCAATCATAAAAATGTGTTAATTTATGTCAAATTGCTTTTCTGCATCTATTGAAATGATCAAGTAATTTTTATCATTCATTCTGTTAATATGCCATACCACTTGATTTGTGTTTGTTAAACTATACTCACATCCCAGGGATAAATTCCACTTAGCCATGGTGTATGATCCTGTTAATGTGTTGTTGAATTTAGCTTGTTAGTATTTGGAGGAAAATGTTTCATTTATATTTATCATGGATATTTACTTACAGGTTTCTTCTCTTGTAAGCTTTGTGTGGCTGACCTCATAAGAAGAGTTTGGAATTGTTATTACCTCCTCAATTAGAATTGACATTAATGCTTCTATAAGTGTTTGGTAGAATTTCCAGTGAAGCCATTTGGTCCTGGTTTTAATTTGTTGAGGGTTTTGGATTACTGATTCAATCTCTTTACTTATTGTTCATTTTTTCAGAATCAAGTTTATAATAGTTTAATAAAAGAATAAAGTACTTAGGAATAAGATTAATCAAGAAAGTTAAATACGAATACACTGAAAACTGCAAAACACTGAAGAAAAAACTTGAAGTCATAAATAAATAGAAAAACATTTCATGTCTATGAATTGGAAGATTTAAACTTGTATAAATATGCATATTACACAAAATTGTCTACTGATTAAATGTTATTCCTATCATTTTTTCCAATGATGTTTTTATGGAAATAGAAAAGCTACAATAATGTAAAAGTATAGTAAAGACAGACACATAGACTAATGAAACAGATTAAACGGTTCAAAAACACATCTGTTGATATATATACAAGTGTCCCCTGACAGGGGGCAAGGAATACCCAATGAGGAAGGAGTAGTCCCTTCAACAGAAGATGTTGGAAATATTGGATATCCATATGCAGAAAAATAAAATTGAATAATTATCTTATACCATACACAAAAATCAACTCAAATTAAAATAAAGACTTAAACATAAGACTTGAAACTGTACAATACCTAGAAGATATTACAGAGGAAAAGTTTCTTGACATTGGTTTGAGCAATGATATCTCATCTGTGACAGCTAAAGTACAGATTATGAAAGCAAAATTAGACAAGTAGGACAACATTGAACTGAAAAGCTCCTTCACAGCAAAGAACATCAAGAGAATGAAAAGGCAAACTAGGGAATGGAAGAAAACATTTGCAAAACATGTATATGGAAAGGGGTTAATTTTCAAAGTAAGTAGGGAACTTCTACCATTTAAGAGCAAAAAGAAAGCTAAGTAAAAAATGCTAAAGGGACTTCAATAGATATTTCTCCAAAAAAGATGTAAATATGGCCAACAGGTATATGTAAAGATGCTCAATATCACTAATCAGGGAAATACAAGTAAAAACCACAGTGAGATTTCACTTCACACCTATTAATATGGCTATTTTCATACAATAAATAAATAATATGTATTGAGGATATGGAGAAATTGGAAGCTTCGCACATTGTTGGTAGAAATGTAAATGGTTCAACTACTATAGAAACAATATAAAGTTTCCACAACAAATTAAGAAGAGAACTACTATATGATTCAGCAATACTACTTTTCTGTGTATATCAAAAATGTCAAAATCAAAATCTCAAAGAAATATCTACAGTCCCATGTTCATTACAGGATTATTCACATTAGTCAAGATATGCAAACAACCTACATTTTTGACTCATCTATAGAGAATGGATAAATAAAATATGGTCTGTACATATGATGAAATACTATTTTAATAGAAAAAAGCTTCCATATGTGACAACATGGATGAACCCGGAGAAAATTATAGTAAGCTAAATAAGCCAGGCCCAGAAGGATAAATATTACATTATTCCACTTATGTGATATATCTTCAATAGTCTGGTAGGAGCAGAGAGGTGATAGTAGGCGAAGAGATTTCTTTAACAGTTATAAAATTTCAGTTACATTAGATTAATACATTTCAGAGATCTATGGTCCAGCACAATGCTTGTAATTAACAATACCATATTTGACATTTTAACAACTTCAGTGTAAATTTCATGGTAAGTATTCTTGCGAAAAGACAGAAACATAGACAAAAACAAGAAACAAAAGGGCAAGAGAAAATGTTGAGAGTCCTGGATGTGTTTATTTCCTTGATTGTGTGGATGGTCTTATGGGTATATGCCTGTGCCCAAACTCATCAAATTGTATGCAATGCATATGTGCAGTACAGTTCTTATATAGCAAATGTACTTCAGTAAAGTTGTTGAAGATAAAAAAGACATTATTTCTTAGCAAGGTTTTGGTCATATGCAGAAACATTTAAATTTAAATTACTACTCTTTTATATCTGATTCATGTACTGCTAAAGATTCCCAGGATGAATAAAGACAATTATTATTAAACTTGGTAGTTAAATAATTTAAAATTTTGGTAGTCATTTAAAAAAAATCTTAAAATGTTATCTTATACTAGGTAAAATGATAAATATACAAATGATTACATATTTCAGGAGGTAGTTCTTACTTAGGGTTATGTTTCATTGCATAATTCCAAAATAGAAATCAACTGTAAAGGGTTTAAAATGCAGAAATTTTAATTTCACATACATCATTGACAAAACACTAATTGTCATCAAATTTCCACTTTGAAGACGTGTTTGATATTTTATCCAACATTTATTTTATATCATATATAAGTTTGACCAAATAAGATATAAGAAAAGCAAAACAAACAAGATAGGATGCTTTATGGGAAGTGTCAACTAAGTATTATAATAAATAATAAAAATTCATGCTAAAATAGATCTAAAAGACCATTACAGAAGCATAATTCAAATGTGCAAATATAGAAGCATTATACATCTTATATGTAATTAGTTGAAAAGAACTTCAGTAACTTTATCTGTGATAAATCATAACCATAAAAAAATATTAGAGTTAGAGAAGAAAGCTAATGGAGCAAACTAAAATTAAAGCAACTATGAAAACAGTAATTTGATTCTAAATGATATTTCATTTTAGTCATTTTGAAGTAGTCAAAACAATTTCAAGCATAAGAAAATTTAGATATAAATGAACTCAGAAAAGTCACTTGATGTAGTTATTGCTGTAAAATGATTATTTTTTAGAATAATTAACCTAACATTTGGCATTAAAATCATTTCACTAATATTGAAACTATATTTTAAAGGTCAATAAGACATTCTGAAGGATATTTTGGTTAGATGATTAAAAAATCCAGTTTTTTAATGTAAAATACAGTCACTCCTGGATGCCTGAAGACAAGAAGAAAGCCATACATTTGGGCTTTATTACAAAACTGAATCTGAAATTAGTTTTGAATGAATTGAAGCAATTATATAAAAAATATCTTGAAAATGTTAACAGGAATTTTTACTTATGAATAGAGAAATATTGGGGCAATTTAAAACACTGTTGAAGTTATATTCAGTGCTCTATCCAAATAGTTTCAGTCTCACTACTTGCTTGTGCCTTTCCACATCAGCCTCTCTTGGCCTGTAGGCATTTTCCAAAGCCTCAAGTCCTCTGCCAACTTGCAATGCAAACTAATCCTACTGTTCCGAAATGCTTCTATATTTTTACATTGTAATTTTGCTCCTGTAATGGTCTATTAGATCTATTTTAGCAAAAATTTTTATTATTTATTATAATATTTAATTATTTGAGTGCTCTGAGACCATCCTCTCTACTGACTGATAATAGCTTTTATACATATACCAGCTCTCTTCAGAAAAAAGAATTTAAAGGCATGTGCTTTCCACCATTCTTGAGAACTTACCTTTGAATTTAAATTCCAGACATTTAGAAGAGTAACTGGATAGATAGTGCATCTATTATTAATTTTAATTCCTCTCCTTCCTGACTTCTCCACACTCATACTGATGTTTTCTGCCAAATAAATGATTTTCACTTATTTTCTTTTTTCTGGAACTTGTTCTGGGAGAAGCCAAATCAAGATGCAAATAGTAAGAGTCTGCCTGTGCTCAGTCACATATTTTCAATAATAAGGAGTCTATATTAAACATCAATGGACATGTCAAATCGTATATTCCTTAGGCAGCTGAAACTCAAAAGGTCCAATGTATCAATCATCACTGCAAATCGATATTACCTGCCCTTGTTTTCCTCCAGTGTTGAACATAAAGTTTCCCCAATAGAAACATTAAATCGTATTCTTAATCTGGTTCTTTTGCTTACCCCCGTATAGACTTCATTGAATGTATATACTTTTATTTCTTAAACACTGTTGTTATATGTGCAATTTCCAACCCACCATGTCTCTCTGAGCATACACTACCACCGTCTCTCATCATGAATACCACCAGATTCCCCCAACTGACCTATCTGACTCACTCTTTTCTCTTCCAGTCTATTTTGCCAGAAGTAATTTTTAAGCAGGTGATGCTTGAATTTAATATCAAAGTTAACTTTCAGCCTCTCATCTTGCCCCTGTAACATCAATTCCCAGCTTCACATTCAAATTATACTTGTTTGTACATCTCTTTAATGCCATTGTTTGTGTATTTTATTCTCTGTTTTTAAGAGTTATGCATTTTTAACCTTGGAGATTTAACTTTTATTTTAAGTTCAGGGGTACAAGTTCCGGTTTGTCACACAGGTAAATTTGTATCATGTCGTACAGACCGTTTCATCACCCAGATATCAAGCCTAGTACCCATTAGTTATTTTTCCCAATCCTCTCCTTCTCACCATCCACTCTCTGAAAGGCGCCAATTTGTGTTCTTCTCCTCTGTGTCCCCATATATTCTCATCATTTACCTCCCACTTATAAGTAAGAATAATATGTAATGTTTAGTTTTCTGCTCCTATGTTAGTTTGTTAAGGATAATGCACTTCAGCTCTATCCATTGTTCTTTTATTGCTTTGTTTATACTGACAAATAAAATTGCATATGTTTATCAAGTACAATGTGACACTTTGAAATATACCTTTTGGAAGATCTAAATGTAGCAAATAACATATGCATTGCCCAACATACTTGTCATTTTGTTATAAGAATCCATAGCTATGTTAACATCTTTAAAGAATCCTATATGCCTTTAACTATAGTTAGCATGTTGTAAAATAGGTCTCTTGAACTTATTCTTCCTATCTAACTGAACTATTGTATCCTTTGACCAACATCTTGCCACTTCACTCCCAACCACTCCAGCCCTTGGTAAATACCATTCTGCCCTCCACATCTGTGAGTTCGAGTTTTTTAGATCTAACATATGACTGAGATCATGCAGTATTTGTATTTCTGTGCCTCATTTATTTCAAATAAAATAATGTCCTTCAGGTTATTTATGTTGTTGAAAATGACAGAATTATTATTATTTTTAAGACAGACTCTCCCATAGCCCAGGCTGGAGTACAGTGGCATGATCTTGGTTCACTGCAGCCTCAACCTCCTGTGCTCAAGCAATCTGCTTCACCTCAGCCCCTCAAATAGCGGGACTACAGCTGTGTGCCACCCTGCCTGACAAACTTTTGTATGTTTTGTAGAGAAAGGGTTTCATCATATTGCCCAGACTGGTGATCTGAGCTCAAGTGATCCACTCACCTTGGCCTCCTCTAGTGCTGGGATTATGGACATGAGCCACTGCGTTTGGCCTACTTTCTTGTTAATAGCTGAATAGTATTCCATTGTGCATATATACCATTCTTTCCTTATCCATCTATCTGTTGATGGACACTGGTGGATTCGAAATCGTGTCTATGTTGAATAGTGTTGCAGTAACATGGGGGTGCAGAGATCTCTTCAAGGTGCTGATTTTATTTCTTTTGGATACATAATCAGTAGTGGAATTCTTGAGTCTTATGGTATTTCTATTTTAATTTTTTCAGGAATCTCTATAATATTCTTGAAAGGCTAATACTAATATACATTTATACCAACAGTATCTAGTGTTTTGTCTTCTTCTCATCCTCCAAAATCATTGTTATCATTTGTCTTTTGATAATTGTCATTCCATCAGGTAGGTGATATTTGATTTTAATTTTCTTTACCCCAGTAACTAATGATGTTGATCATTTTCCCATATATCTGTTCACTATTTGTATGTCTTCTGTTGAGAAATGTCTATTCAGATCTTTGCTCACTTTTAAATTAGGTTACTTGATTTCCTGCTCTTCAGTTGTTTGGGTTGTTTTTATATTTTGGACATTAATTCCATATCAAAAATATAGCTAGCAAATACTTTTCCCTTTCTGTAGATTGTTTTCTAGCTACTAAGTTTGACTTTACTATTCACGCTATTAAACCCATTTTAGATATTTAGTTTGCAAATACGTTCTTCCGTTTTGTAGTTTGTCTCTTCACTTGGTTGAATGTTTTCTTTGCTGTGAAAAGAACTTTTTCGTTTGATATCATTCCATTTGTCTGTTTTTGCATTTATTGCTTGTACCTTTTGTAGTCATATACAAACAAAACATATTGCCTAGACCAAAGTCATAGAGATTTACACTGCTGTTTTCTTCTAGTATCTTTTTAGTTTCATATTTACATTTAAGTCTATAATTCAGTTTTAGTTGATTTTTGTATGTGCTATGAGATAAGGGTCTAAATTTATTTTTCCTTATGTGGCTATCCAATTTTCCCATATGTTGAAGGGACTGTTCTTTCCATTTTTGCTTATGGGAATTTGTCAAAAATCAACTGACTGTAAATACATGGATTTATGTCTGGGATCTCAAGTTTATTTTATTGGTCTAAGTGTCTGTTTTTATGCCAATGCCATGATGTTTTAGTTACTATAGTTTTGTCATATATTTTGAAGTAAGGTCAGAAGTTTGATGCTTCCAGCTTGTTCTTTTTCCTCAAAATTGTTTTGCCTACTGGAGGTCTTTTTTGGCATCATGCATATTATGGATTTTTCTATTTCTGTGAAGAATACCATTGATTTTTTTTTTGAGATGGGGTTTTGCTTTTGTTTCTCAGGCTGGAGTGCAATGGTGCAATCTTGGCTCATTGCAACCTCCGCCTCCTGGGTTCAAGCAATTCTCCTGCCTCAGCCTCCCGAGTAGCTGGGACTACAGGCATATGCCACCATGCCCAGTTAATTTTTGTATTTTTAGTAGAGACGGGGTTTCACCTTGTTGACCAGAATGGTCTCGATCTCTTGACCTCGTGATCCACCCGCCTCGGCCTCCCAAAGTGCTGGGATTATAGGCTTGAGCCACTGTGCCCGGTTGATATTTTTATAGTAATTGCATTGTCACACATATATTGATAGTAAATAGACTGAACTGGCAGATTGCTTTGGTATAAATATTAGAAGAATATTAATTTTCCAATCCATAAACACAAGATATTTTTATATTTGTTTGTGTCTTTTTCAATTTCTTTCATCACTGTTATATAAGTTTTCAGTATTATATAAGTTTTCAGTATAAGGTATTTCATTTGTTTAGTAAAGCTTATGTCTAAATGTTTTATCTTTATTTTAAGCAATTGGAATTGTTTTCCTTGATTTTTTTTTTTTTAGATAGCTCACTGTTGGTGTATAGAAACAGTAGTAATTCTTGTATGTCAATTTTGTATCTTGAAACTTTACTACATTTTTAATTAGTTCTAAGAAACGTTTGCTGGAGTCTTTAGTATTTTCTATATATAAGTTCATGTCATCTGCAAACAAAAATGATTTTACCTTTTTCTTTCCCATTTTGTTCCCTTTTATTTCTTTCTTTTGCGTAATTGCTCTAGCTACGACTTCTAGTATGATGCTGAATGAATAAAGTGTCAAGAGTGGGCTTCTTGTCTTGTTCCAGATTTTTACTTTTCCAAAAAAAGCTTTCAACATTTCCTGTGGAGTATAATGTTAGTTGTGGGTTTGTCACAAGGGTCTTTTAATGTACTGAGGTTCATTCTTTCTATACCTTATTTTTGATATTTTTTTAATAATAAGATGTCAAATTTGGTTGTTTTTTTATTATTATTTGCATCTATTGAGATAGTCATAGGATTTTTGTTCCTCATTCTGTTAGTGTGATATATGACATTTATTAATGTGTATGTTGAATCTTCCTGCATCCCTGAATTGAATCTCATTTTGTAATGGTCTTTTAATAAACTGGTTGATTTGGTTTGATAGTATTTTGTTGCAAATTTTTGCTTCTATCTTTATAAGGAATATTTTCCTGTAGTTTTCTTTGTTTTACAGTTTTATTATATGACCTTTGTATCAGGGCAATTCTGGTCTTATAAAATAAGTTTGGAAGTAGTTATTCTTTTTTAGTTTTTTGGAAGAATTTTAGAATAAATGGTATTACTTTTTCTGTATTGTTTAATAAAATGTATCAAAGATGCCATTAGCTCTTGGGCTTTTCCTTGATGAAAGATTTTTTAGTACTGATTTAATCCTCTTTCCTCTTTCTTGTAATGTCCTATTTTGACTTTTTATTTCTTCATAATTCAATGTTTACAGGTTGTGTCGAGAAATATATCAATGCTTCTAGGTTGTACAATTTTGTTGTTACATAAGTTTTCAAAGTACCCCTTCCTATTCTTTGTATTTCTGTAGTGTTGGTTGTAATGTCTGCATTTTCTCATTGTTTTGTAAATGCTTTGTTCTCTCTTCATCTCTTGCTATTTCATATATGGCTAAGTGATTTTCTTAAATGGAATGTTTTGATTCTCTTGTCTTTATTTTTTGCACATCTGGTATTGGTTTTTGTTTTGTGGTTACCATTAGGCTTAAAAGGAAATCTTATAATTATAGCAGGTTGTCTTAAACCTGCTGTTTAAGATATAACAACTTAACTTTGATTAGAAAATTTTAAAAGCCCTTGTACAGTAATACATTCCCACATGTATTTTGAGTTTCTAATATCATAATTTATATCTTTTTATACTTTTCTTAACAAATTATAGTAGATATAATTTTTAATAGTTTTGTCCTTTAACATTTATATAAAAATTTTAATTTTTTATCTCAATCTCTGTATTAAATTTCTCATTTTGATCACTTGTTGTCTTCTGATGTTGTTGAATTGTTCCTCTTTATTTTCTTGGAGGTTCCTAAGCTTCCTCAAAAAAATTATTTTGAATTTTCTCTCAGGCAGGTCATAAATATTTATTTCTTTAGAATTGGTTACTAATACTTTATTTTGCCTCCTTTTTGTTGATATTCTATTTTCCTGATGGTTTTTGATCCTTGTAGTCATGTACTGATGTCTGCACATTCTAATAAGTAGCTTTTTGTTCCAATCTTCATATATAGACTCTCTTTATCTGGGAAAGCCCATCAATAGGCAGCCTATCTAGAGATTATGGGCAAGCCATCTGGTATGGTCTCAAAGCCTAAGGTCTCTGTGGTTAGTATGTCTCTTGGTCAGGCCAAAAGCCTGGGGAAACTGGCCAGTGTGGCACTGGAGCACACCAGAAGCCGAAGGATTTACATGGCTGTTACAGCACTGAGTAGTGCCTGGATCTTGGGGCCACTGAAGCTTGCTTATCGCTGTTGTCTGCCAGGAGTTTGGGGCCACTACTATTGGCCCAGTGGTAGTGCAGGCTGGAAACAGAGTCGGCCATGCAAACCTAAAGCCTGGGGATTTGTAATCCCCCCTGGTAGTGGGGTGGGCTTAGATACCTAGTCTACAGTTACATTCCTAGAATATGGAGCCCTACAGGTCTTCTTCATGCTTTGTTTTACTGTGCTGAACTCACTGTTGATGTCTAAGGCCAAGTCCTGTGCTCAATTCCCCATTTTTCCCTGAGCAAATATTAGCTCTCTGTTGATTGTACTGAATGTGCTTGGGGAAGGGGTAACCCAATGATGTAAAACTGTCCTTCCAACTCTCTTAAAATCATCTTTTTTTAATGCTACACATAGGTAGCATTGTCATTTTTCATCTTGTTTCTTTAACTCTTATAAAGATATTTTGACACATGAATAGATGTTCCAACTGCTATTCGTGTGGCAGATTATTATCACTGGTGAGACCTATTCTGTTATCTTACACTATCTCTTTCAACAAAATTATTTTGACCGCCTACAATGTGTCAAGATTTACTGTAGATGCTAAGAATAAATAATACAAAGAAAATGTGTGCTTTCCTTGGTCTCACAAAAATGCATACAAAGAACTAAGTGATATCAGGCACCCTGATGAAAAAAATGAATTATAGTAAGGTGAATAAATATCATAAGGAGATAAAATGGTAAGGCAAACGATTCTAATGAGATGGATTTCTAAATAGAGATCTGCATGAACTGAGGGGATAAACCATACAATTATTTAGGAGGAGTAGTTTCCAAGATACAAGAATAGTCAGAAGAAAGCTGCCCTCAGGAAAAGCAGAGATCCCACTATCTTGACATTTTTGGTCTCTATTATATAACCCTTCTCTGAGCTCTTACAAAATATTCTTTCCTAATCATATAAACTGATACACTTTTTATAACAATCTGCTTGGTTGACTATTTTTTTCAACCGTTATGCAAGCACTTACACAGCAAAGTCCCTGCCTAAATTTTTACTGTTTTTGGTACACAGTGTCTATGTATAAAAGCTAAGAATATATGTTGTCAAAAATGAAAATATAAGCATACATTCATTTATCAACACAACTACACAGCATGTATGAATATATATATTCACTTAATGACATGGATACTGTATGTGCCTTGTGTCCTTAGGCAATTTCGTTGGTGTGGGAACATCACAGAGAGCACTTACACAAATGTAGGTGGCACAGCCTACTACACACCTAGGATAAATGGTATCGTCTATTGCTCTTAGGCCACAAAACTATACAGCATGTTACTATACTCAATACTGTAGGCAATTGTAATAAAATATTAAGGATTTATGTATCTAAACATATCTCAATGTAGAAAAGGAACATTAAAAGTATGATATAAAAGGCAAAAACTTTTATACTTATATAAGGCACTTACCGTAAATGGAGCTTGCAGGACTGGCAGTTGATCTGGACAAGCCAGTGAGTTAATAATGAGTGACAATGAAGGCCTAGGACATTGCTATACAGTACTGTAGACTTTCTAAATGCTGTCCAGCTATGCAACACTAAGTTTATCAAGTAATCTCTTTACTTCGAAAAGTTAACACTCGCCTACTGTAATTTGTTTTGGCTTATATACTTTTAATTTTTTTTAAAGTTGACTATTTCGTAATAACACTTAGCTGAAAACACAAACACATTGTACAGCTGTAAAAAAGGCTTTATTTGTATCCCATTCTTTAAGCATTTTTCTATTTAAACTTTTTTTTGCTTTTTAAACTTTTTTGTTAAAAACTAAGACACATACACAGAGACATTAGACTAGGTCTACACAGGGTCAGGATCATCAACATCACTGTCTTCCACCTCCAGTCTTGTCCCACTGGAAGTTCTTTAGGAACAATAATCTGTATAGAGCTGTCATCTTCTATGATAAGAATGTCTTCTCCTGAAATAGTTCTTGAGAGACTTGCCTGAGGCTATTTTACAGTTAACTTTTAAAAAGAAAAGTAGAAGGAGTACAATCTAAAAAAATACAACGTAAAAATATAGTATAGTAAATAATTAACATTGTTGCTTATTTTATTATCAAATATTATACATGGTATGTAATTATATGTTATACTCTTTTATACTACTGGCAGTGCAGTGGTTTTGTCTAAATAAGCATCACCACAAACCTGTGAATAAAGAGTTGCACCACAACATTATAACAGCTCTAACATCACTAGGTGATAGAAATTTTTTAGCTCCATTATAATCTTATGGTACCCACCATTGTATATGTTGTCCATTATTGACTGAAACATTGTTATACAGTATAAGACTGTGTATACACACACACACACACACACACACACACACACACACATACACACACACACCCCTATAGATATGTATTGTTTTATACACATACAACCTATTGATTGTTTCTTTCCCTGAGAGAATCCTTAATGATATAGACTGATACTAAGAGTCATTCTGAAAGAACAGAATTATATTTTCTGAATTGTTCCTTCTAGAATTTGTTCTTTAATCTGATTAGATTTAAATTCATTAGTAACTGTTTCCAGTGGTACAGATGGATTCTTTTACTGGTAAAGATGGCATTGATGTCACTATTATGCTGTGGCAGTAGAGATAAGCAAAATATTATCATGAGCATTTTTTTGTTAAAAACTAAACATAATCAAATACTTACAAAAGGTAAGTTTGGGGTGACTATATATTTGACACCTTTCAACACATTTGCCAAAATAATAGGTATAAAAAGATTGACTAATTGCTAATAATTATCCTGGGAAATATAGAGAAAAATAAAATAATGTACTTAAATTTCTAGTTCCAATCAAACTTACATAACATGAAAATTTCTATATCTGGCCTGAAATAAACCTTTGTCTCCTATAGCCAGAGCTGAGGTTTCTGATAATTCAATCCAAATCTTACAAATGATATAATTAGCAAATCTTACAAATGGGTAAGTTATCCAAACTGAATGCTCCATTATAATTTTATGGTATCACCATTGTATATGTTGTCCATCATTGACTGAAACATTGTTATACAGTATAAGACTGTACACACACACACACACACACACACACACACACACACACACACCCATAAAAGGTATTTTCTTTTAAAGTTACAGCATTGATTAAGAAGGAAATTCTGAAAATTGGAATGGGGGGCCCTGGAAGGATCCTGATCAGTCTGGGAATATTGAACCCCTAAATTCTGCTGAGTTTTTGTCAGTAGATGCAGCTCTTTAATCCCATTCTGAGTTAACCCACAATTGCCTGAAGAAGCTGTAATTGCCTCTCCTAAGGTAGTTGCCTCAAGTATCAGGTGACCAAAAGATGAAGAACAAAGAATGACCTGTGAGGAAGTGCACACAATCCAAAAGATCCGCATGATTTTCCTTCTTCATGCAGACAAAAATCTGTAGAGTATGTGTAGGAATTAATATTAACAGCACTAACTGTTTGGGATAGTGGTTGAATGAACAGAGGCTTGGATTAGACCAAGTTTATTCATGTAGGCCAAATAGAGACTCTAGAGTCAATGATATAGCTCAACTGGTTAAAAATGACTCTAACAGTTTGTCTGGCTGGTTGTCTGGGACACAGAAATAAGTTATCCTATACTAACTATATTTAATAGTAATGCCAGGATTTGCCTTGGTGTACTGTAGAGGAACATGTAGTGTCATGAGTCTTTCAACGGGTTATGTAGGTCTGTATGTCTGATACCTAAACCCTGAAGGCTGGGCAGTAAATCAAAACTGTGGTGCCCAACCAAGGAACAGGTGTCCCTGAGAGCCCACACATCCTGGAGAGTATCTGAGAAACTACCCAAAAAAAAAGTATCATTGCTCAAGCCGTAAAATTAGCTTAAAACCAGGTTAGAGATGAGAGGTGGTGCAGATATCTAGAGTACTACCACCACCGTCCAGGAGTGCCTTGTATATAAGTCCTAATAAACTCATCTACCCATCATATTGGACTTGTCTGAGTCACTCTTTGGTCTCTTGGTTTATTCTCAATTCTAGGGGATATTACAGTTGCAAGTTTTCTCATAACACAACATATTAAAAAGTTAAGGGAGATTGGAATGTTAGAGTGAATTTATCATGTAAGACATGCTTACCGCCCCACCACCCCCCACCAAGGAGGATCCTAAGGATACAACTTTTGCCACAATTGTGAGAAATATATTTATTAAGGATTCCGAAGATCCTTGAAGAGCTCTGGGGTTGCTCTTCTTTGTAGGCCAGAAATTATAATGGGAACTGCTGTCACTGAACTGGGATCTTCAAATACAACAGTGATTATTTGAATCTGGGATAATGGGACTTACTTAATCACTAAAGATAATGTTGGAGTGGTTACCATAGTGAACACAATTGCAGAGGCATATAGCATTAAGTTGTTATGGTGTCCATAGAAGAGAAATATGTGAGAAATTGATTAAATTTTTTCTTGATCTGTATAAATGAAAGAGCTCTAGTTTAAGCTAACAATAGTGTTGCTTGATCATTTAATTTTAAGACTTGACCAATAAAGTCATAAAGTCTGTAAGATTTTAAGATTTGTAGACTCAGAACCCCTTGAGTGAAAAGACTAGGTCCCCTAGAGGAAAGACCACACAAGACTCAAAATCGGTACTGGTTATCTTTTTCCCAGTTTTCTCAAAAAGACTTATGAAATTTTATCATGGTCATTCTGCATTGAGGAAAAACAGATTATCAGGTTTGGGGAAGGTTATCAGACATTGACTCTGAACTGACATGAAGTTCAGGAGACCCAAAGTGTCACTGTTGTCCATCAGTCAGAGTTGAGGTTTATGGGGCTGAGGCTATGAGTCTTAGCTCAAGTCCATTTCACGATAGATCCAACTGCTTTCTAAACCCGTCTTGTGGTTATTTCTCAGTCCTGGAATGCATACTTGGAATAGACATATACAACAACTGGCAGAGTCCCCAAACTGGTTCTCTGATTGGCAGAGGGAGGACCATTGTGGTTGAAAGGTCAAACTGGGACACTAGAATTGCTTCTACCTACACAAATAATAAGCTAAAAGTGGTAATATGTTTCAAAAGAATTGTCGACATTAGTACCATCTCATGGAAATGAAAGATGCAAGGGCGGTATTACCATTGCCTCCCCATTCAGTCACCTATTTGGTCTGTGCATAAAACAGAGGGATCTTAAAAAATAATAATGAATTATCTTAAATTTAACCTGGTAGTGACTCCGATTGAAGCTGGTGATCAAATGAGGTTTCACTTCTTGAACAAATTACCATACCTCCTGATACCTAGTGTGTGGCTATTTACCTAGAAAGTGTCTATTAGTAAAATTCAACAAAAGCAGCTTTATTTTAGCTGATAAGCCAGCAGTATACTTTCCTTCTCCTACCTAAGTGTATGTAGCCCTATGCCATAAATTAATGTGCGGGGATCTACTAGGTTGGTACAACTATAATTGTGGTTTTTGCTATTAAGAGTAATTTATTCTTTTGCACCAACTTAATGGTTTGCCTTTTCATTTCACAAGACATTACACTAGTTTATTTCATTGACGACATTATGCTGTTAGGGCCTAGTGAGCAAGAAGTAACAACTACCTTACACTTATTAGTAAAACAATTGTGTGTCAGAATATGAGAAATAAATCTCACAAAAATCCAGGAGACTTCTACCATAGTGAAATTTCTAGGGATACAGTGCTTTCTGGCAGATTGAAAGGCACCATTTATGGGAAGGATAAATTGTTGAATCTGGCCCCTTCTGCCATCAAAATAGAGGCAAAGTGTTCAGTATGTTTTTGATTTTTAAAGGCAACATGTTTCTCATTTTGGTGTGCTATGCTGCCCTATTTACCAAGTGACACAAAAAGATTCTTGTTGGCCCCACAACAAAACAAAGTTTTGCATAAAGTTCAGGGTTCAGTGCAAGCTACTCTGCATTTTGGGCCATATTAGCTAATATGTACAATGGCAGATGTGTCAGTGGCAGATAGAGATGTTGTTCTAAGTCTTTTACAGGCTGCTATAGCAGAAACCCCTAGGATGTTAAAGAAAATTCTTGCCATCTTCTGTAGATAAGAACTTTTGTTTTGAGCAACAGATTAATACTTTCTACTGGGACTTAGTAGACATTGAATGTTTAATCATGGGCTATAAACTTACCATACAACATAATCTGCTCATCATGAAGTGAATGTTTCCTCAACCCTCAATCCATTGAATCAGACATGTGCACCAGCACTCCATCATCAAAAGGAAGTGGTATATATGGAATTATTCTTGAGCAAGTCCTTAAGGCAAAATCCATTCACATGGAAAATCGGTATAAATGTTCATGGTTTCCACTTCTGCTACATTACCTTCTCTCTTCCAATTCACACCAACAGTATTATGCATATTCCCTGTAATCAGCTGACTCAGGAAGAAAAAATTGAGACCTTGTTTACAAACGATTCTGCAGGAACTACGTGACATGCAGGAAATACTTGAATGTAAACTGCTATAGCACTGCAATCGCACTCTGGGATAACTCCGAAGGACAGTGGTGAAAGGAAATCCTTTCAATCGGCAAAATGTTGATTAGTGCACGTGGTTGTTCCTTTTTCTTGGAATGAGAAATATTCAAATGGACGACTGTATACAGATTCATGAACTTCGACCATTGACGTGTCTGACTTGTCAGGGACTTGGAAGTAATATGATTGGAATATTGGGAGACAAAGATGTCTGGAAAAAAAACAATTGTGTACAGATCACGTTAAATGGGCAAAACACAAAAATATGTGTGTTCCATGTAAATGATCACCTAGAGTTTCCAGAGCAAAAAAGGATTACAGAAATAAAGGGAGTTATAATGACCCTCTCTCTGGATGCCAGCCAGTCTCTTACCCCAGCTATGTCTTGCATTGCTCAGTGGGTTCATGAACAATGTGGTCAGCGTTGACAGGATGGAGGTAAGGCATGGGTTAAGAAACACGGCCTTCTATGATATGACTGAGGGCATGATGTGCCAGCAGCAGAAATTAGAACTGATTCTCTGCTCTGGCATCACTCTCCAGCATGATTAGTTTATCTTTTTGGCAGTTTGATTGCATTGAATGGTTTTCATCCTGGAAGGGGCAGCATTTTGTTCTTACTAGAATAGACGCTCTCAATATGGATTCACTTTCCTTATATACAGTTAGCAAAAACTTCCATTCATGTACTTACAGAAAGATTTATTCACTACCATTGTGTTCTGTACAGCTATAGACCTGTACAATTCTAGCTCGCTTCTTTGTAGTAACTCATTGCATGGCAAAAAAAAAAAAAATATATATATATATATTTATATATATGTGTATATATATGTATATATATGTGTATATATACATATATATATATATATATGTACATAGCTATGAGCCCATGCTCACAGATTTCAATGGTCCTACCACTTCACTTATCTTCCTGGAGTAGCTGGCTTGAAAGAACGGTGGAATGATTTTTTTTGAAGACTCACCACAGCACCATCTTGGTGGCAATAACTTGTAGATATGGGACAATATTCAGCCAAGTTTCTATGTGCTTTTAATCAGCATGCCATATATGGTAACATTTACCCTGTAATCAGAAATCAAGGCATGGGTTTGGCAGTGGCTCCACTCACCATTTCCCCTAGCAATGTGCTAGGAAAACTTTTGCTTTCTGTTCCCCCCTCATTAATCTGTATTAGTCATCCGAGAGATCTTAGTTTCAAAGGCCTTCCACAAGGAGGTACAACATTCATTTCACTAACCTGGAAGTTAAAACCGCTACCAAGCACTTTCGGCTCTTCGTGCCTCTGAATCAATGGGAACAAAGAAAGTGACTATCCTGGCTCAAGTGATTGATCCTGATTATTAAGAAAAAAATCAGGCGGCTGCAACACAGTAGAGGTGAGGAACAGTATGTTTAGAATATAAAAGTTCCTGTAGGGCATGTCTTAACATTCCCATGCCACATGATTAAAGTCACTGGTAAATTACAACCACCCAGTTTAGACAGCAGGACTAGAAACGGCCCAGTCTACTCAGGAAAAAACATTTGGGTCTCCCCACCAGGTAAATCAAACAGCTGAGATGCTTGCTGAGGGCAGGAAGGATGTGGGCTAAGTAGTGGAATGTGGTAGCAGCCATGAGCATGTGACCAGTCACAATAAATGAGGGCTGCTAATTGTTATGAGATTTATTTCTTATTTTGTTTTGAGTATGTGTGTACATAAAATATTTTGTTTCTCCCCCTCACTTCTTTTCTTATTACATAACATAAAACGTATTAATAATAGTTAACTTTACATCATGGTATTTAATTTACAGGATTTCAAGAAGGGTCCAAGGACTTTACATCCCCTTTTGGGATGAAGGTTAAAATGGTTTTTATTGTATGCAGAACTATTGTGTCATGTTATGTAAAAATACGCTTTGTTTTTGTTTTTATTTGGATATTTAGCATGGTTTAAGTTGATGGGTATAGATACTATGTTGACAGAGGGTAGACTATAATGACAAATTTCATGCCAACCTGAGTAGGTTATAATGCAGAGTTATTTGATGAAACATTAATATAGGTGTCACTGTGAAGATATTTTGTAGATGATTGGTTAACATCTATTTATCCTGCATAATGTGTGTGACCCTCCTCTAATTATTTAAAGGCCTTAGGCTGTACATGGTGGCTCACACTTGTAATTCCAGCAATTTGGAAGGCCTAGACAGGAGGATCATCTCATTCCAGGAGCTGAAGGCTGCAGTGAGCCATGAGTGCACCATTGTACTCTTGCCTCACCAGACCCAGACTGTCTGAAAAAAGGATTAATAAAAGAGAAAAATCTAAGGTTTTCTACAAAATAAAAAATTCTGCTCTCCTGACTAAAGCATCAACTGCTGTCTGATTTTTCAGCCTGTTTTTGGCCTCCCTACAGATTATCAACTTGACAGACCCAACAATCATGTGAGATCTGATCCGATTTTTAAAAAATCTCTTTCTCTTCTTTCAATCTACTCTATTCATGGTTACTTTTCTCTAGAGAACCCTCTGTGATACAATGATGTAAATACAGATAGTATTTCTTCAGAGAAAATGCAATTTAAAAAGGAGCAAACACCCCTAAAACTGCAGTGGAGAGCATTATCATTAATGGGACTGTTCAGACTCTATGTTATCTGGTCATCAATATTTACGACACTGATTTTTTTTATCTCTTACTATAAGCTTTATTCATAGGGCCTTCACTGTTTAAACTTTCAGATACACTACCCTCTAAACAAACCTTGTACTTGTTTACATTACTGGCATTCTTTCTGCCATTTGAAATCTCCTCCCATGGTTCAGTGCCTATTCAAATGTTATGTACACTTCAGGGTCCATCGAATACCTTCTTTTCCAGAATGCTTCTCCAGTCAGTCAAGTGATAAAGCAATGCTTATGTTTAAGCCATTTTATAGCCATATTACTTACTGCCAGGACTGGCATCTAATCCGTTTTCTGGCTTTAAAAAAATATCAATATTTCTTGGGTATTAGTACTTGTACTTTCTGTAGCTATCTATTTACTCAAAAACCTTTAGGCTAAGTGGGAAAACATGTAAATATAACAAACTACAGATATACACTGTCTGTAGCTGATGACTGTTATAACACTGGAACTACAGGCAATCTCACTTATCTTTGAGTAAATCAAATCGCCTATTTTCAGCATGCTACACTTTTTGCTCAAACCCACCTTACTTTGCTGGTACTATTCACAGTGTGAGACATGTACATTTTGAAATGTTCTTCCTTGTAGAATCTTTATAATTCAATGTACTCTTTCCCATTAATATTGTCCCTCTAGGTACTCTCATATAATGGCCTGTCCAGATAACTGCAACATGACTCTCTGTAACTCCGATTTTTCCATTTAGCTCCAATAAGACATTTTATAGACCTCTCAAAATTGCCATAGTAAAATAGGAACAAGGATGCCTTCTATTATTTAAGTAGAATATGTTGTCATCTTCTATCTTTTATATCTCAGTCAATGGGGCCAACATGAACCCAGTTATTTTCCAAAAAACCTAAAAAAAAATTCTTTTTTCTGCTTCATTTCCCATACCATATTAAGCTTATATTGTTGATTTTCTTTCCCAAATTATTGCCCTGTCTATTGATTTCCTATAGTCTTCAGTGCCAACATGTAAATAACTATCACCTTCTGTCTAGGCTACTAAAATAGACATTGGCCATATTTGCTTGCAACCTATAAGTCTATGATGACTCAAAATTATATTTTTGCAGTACAAAACAAATAATTTCATTCTCTTTCTTAAGCCCGCATATGGGTTTGCAATGTACTTAAAAGAAAATTTGACCAACTTTATCTGGTACCATTCTCCAATCTCTGAGTTCTTTACTCATTGGTCCATGTTCAACTTTCCGAACACACAATCACTCTTGACTAAAGGTTTTAAATTTGCATAACCCAAGTTCCTTCTATAACTGACTACTTTTGGCTGTCCATGTCTCAGAATCAAATCTAAATTGATAGATATTTTCTCCACTTTTTTGTCACTTCTCCCTGCTTTATTTTATTTATAAAAAGCTACAATTATCATAAATAAAAGCACATTTATAAATTTGCTGTCTGTATCTCTCCCACAAAAACTCAATATCCAAATTTAAAATTCATGAGAGTAATATTTCATCTGTTCAACTGAATCACTAACAAATGAAATAGATCTGCCAGGCACAGTGGCTCACACTTGCAATCCAGCATTTTGGGAGACTGAGGTGGGTGGTTTACTTGAGATCAGAAACTCAGGATTAGCCGGGGAATCACAGAGAGACCCCTCTAAACAAAAACAAAACAAAACAAAACAACAAAAACAAAAATTAGCTGATGTGATGGTGTGCACCTGTGGTCCTATCTACTTGGGAGGGTGAGTTGGGAGGATTGCTTGAGCCTGGGAGCCTGAGGCTGCAGTGAGCCAAGATTATGTCACTGTACTCCAGCTTGGGTGAAGGAACAAGACCCTGTCTCAAATAAAACAAAACAAAACAAAATAAAATAGAAGGATCTTGATACATATATCTATTCAGTAAATGTGTATTTAAACAAAGAAGTAAAAATGAAGTTCCAAGTTATGCATATAAGAGTAATACTGTTCTACTGTAGACATAATTCATAATAATTTCTGACAATTACCTATTTTAATGTTTTCACATAGAGCATGACATAATAAAAATACTATATAAAAATTCACATTCAGAAATTATATACTTGAACTATGTAATTAATGTATGTGAATTCTTTGAGATGTAGAGAAACATATATTTCAGAAATTAAATTAAATTATTTTTAAAAATAACAACTTCAGTAGCTATTTCACAAACATAACATTGGCAACTATACATGTAGTGTCATTGGAAAAAACTTGTAGAGGTCAGCTGTTTACACTTTCATTAGAGGAAAATATTGGTTTCCATATATAAATGGGTAGATTTAAGTAGTCATTATTATGTTCTTTTATACAATTTCATTTTCAGCATAGGTTCAGATATCTATTTCATCAGAGCTCTAACAACTTTTAAAAGCTTTGATAATTACATCTTTAGGATAGTAAAGTATAATATTGCAAAAAGATATGAGAGAGATTTAGGAATAATTATTTCTATTTTTTAAAGGGGCTCTGGTAACAGACAAAACAAGCAACAATAACAAAAGAAAATAGGAACAACAGAATTAACCAAATGGTCACAGAGAAAAAGGAAATACTGCCTAACAGCAACGTTCTTTATTAAGATGTAATGAAAAATAACATGAAGTTCATCACCTTCAAATGACCTGATGATGGAGGGATTCACAGCACTGGACTTGAGGGGTTGCTGGCTACTAATCTGGGTGGAACCAAGGGTGTAGACAAAGGAAAGTATTTTTTTAATTATATCTGCATGTCAGTGTTTAATAAATAAAGGGATTAAATGAAGCTACAGGTTTGAGAACTATTGATTCTCTTATGTTGGCAAAGTATTGCAAACAATGTAACTGACTATAATATTACTGTATGTTTTCTAAAAACCACAATAGGGCCAAGGGCAATGGCTGACACCTATAACCTCAGCACTTTGGGAGGCTGAGGCAGGCGGATTGCCTGAGGTCAGGTGCTTGAGACCAGCCTGGTCAACATGGTGAAACCCTGTCTCTACTGAAAATACAAAAATTAGCCAGGCATGGTGGCATGTGCCTGTAATCCCAGCTACTTGGGAGACTGAGACAGGAAGAGGCGGAGGTTGCAGGGAGTCAAGACTGCGCCACCTCACTCAAGCTTGGTTGACACAGTGAGAATCCCTCTCAAAAATAAATAAATTAATTATTAAAATTAAAATAAAAAATAAAGACCACAATAGAAAACATGAGCTGGGGACATGCCAAAATATCACTCACATTATATGTGCTTTCTGGTCAAAGATGGGCAAGCAATAGCTTAAAACATGTGCTTTAAAAAAAAAGTAAAACTTTCCAGTTTCTTTCTAAAGTAAGATACGTATTTTATCAAAACAAAACCACACTGAAATACCATCTCAAGCCACTTAGAATGGCGATCATCAAAAAATCTGGAGACAATCTCCAGACATCAAAAAATCTCCAGTTGCTGGAGAAATAGGAACACTTTTACATTGTTGGTGAGAGTGTAAATTAGTTCAAACATTGTGGAAGACAGTTTGATGATTCCTCAAGGATCTAGAAAGAGAAATACCATTTGACTCAGCAATCCCATTACTGGGTATTTACTCAAAGGATTATAAATTGTCCTGTTATAAAGACACATGCACATGTATGTTCATTGTGGCACTGTTTACAATAGCAAAGGCTTGGAACCAACCCAAATGCCCATCAATGATAGACTGTATAAAGAAAATGTGATACATATACACCATAGAATACTATGTAGTTGTAAAAAACTATGAGTTCATATTCTTTGCAGGGACATGGATGAATCTGGAAACCATCATTCTCAGCAAACTGACATAAGAACAGAAAATTGAACACCACATGTTCTCACTTATAGGCAGATGTTGAACAATGAGAACACATGGGCACAGGGAGGAGAGTATCACACACTGGGGTCTGTTGGGGGGGTTAGGGGAGGACAGCAGGGCATGGGAAGGTTGGGGAGGGATAACATGGGGCATAATGCCAGATATAAGTTACGGGGGGTTGGAGGCAGCAAACCACCTTGCCATGTAAGTACGTATGCAACAACCCTGCATCATCTGCACATGTACCCCAGAACCTAAAATACAATAAAAAAAGATATTTAAAATATGTTCAAGGTCTTATTGAGAACTAGAAGCTATGCCTAACATGTTTATTCTAGTCACATTTTCAATTCTGCATCAAGGCAAGTGAAGATACACTTCTATCACATTGTTTCAGTTTATTAGAGCCTCCAACTTAAAATGGAAATACATGGTCTAGGACAACACATAATGCTTCCTTAGTGTCATCCACAACATCCATAGGAGGAGGTTATGGAGTAGTACCTTAACAATAAAATAATGACATGATCAACTGTTTTTTATTGATTTATAAACTATGGAATGGTTGACTTAAGATGCTATTATTAAAATACTGCTTATCAGATTTGATGGTGATGGTTAAAAAGAAACTTGTTTGAGATTTTTTTTAACCAGTGGCATATTCACTTTAAGCAAAAGATTATTCCACAAATTCATACATATATTCGAAAATATGTGTGGGTATGCATGTGTGTGTATATAGAAATGATGTGATCATAAAGACGATGGCAAAGTTAAAGTAACTATTTCATCTATGTAAATGCCTTCCCTACAACAGTGCCACATGCAGTAAAAGCAGACACTTTGTTTACTAACGGAATAATTTGGATTCTATACTTTTAAAAAATAGAGTACATATTGATTTTATTATTAACAAATTGTAGGAGAATTAGCTGGGTAAATATTGACTCAGTAAGTCTCTGGTGATCTTGTAGTGCTGTGTCTCTGATGAATATGGAATTTCAGTGGCACTCGATTATGACATTATTAACTATAGATGGTTTATTTAAGTTTCCAGTGAGATGCTGAATTTAGTCTGAGGTATTTTTTTTCTGTCCAAAATAGATAATGAAAAAAAAAAAAAAACACTTAGGCAGACTTTTCTAAATACGAAATAATTCCATGGAAGTTAGATTCTCTCACCACATTTGTGCACAGAAAGAATCTATTGCTCTACATTTATCCAATTTTTACTTTAAAAAATTAACCTTATCTTAAAGAATCCACAGTCAATAAACTTCGTTGTATGGTTTTTGTATGCGGAACAACTTAAATCAAATAATAACTGCATGTTCATTAATGCAGTGTTACAGGATCAAAACATGGCTGACTCAGGGTAATGTGGGTATATGTCACCTCAAGGCCTTATCATTTATGTTAGAAACATTCCAATTCTACTTTTACAGTTATATTAAAATATACAATAAAGTATTGTTTCTGATGAGAAAAAAATAAGTAAGTAACTTAAAAGCTTTGTTGGGCCAGGCTTGGTGGCTCACATTTGTAATCCCAGCACTTTGGGAGGCCAAGGTGAGCGGATCATCTGAAGTCAGGAGTTTGAGACCAGCCTGGTCAACATGGTGAAACCTCATTTCCACTAAAAAAATACAAAAATTAGCCAGGCATGGTGGTGCACACCTGTAATCCCAGCTACTTAGGAGGCTGAGGCAGGAGAATCACTTGAATCCTGGAGGCGGAGATTTCAGTGAGCTGAGAGCATGCCACTGCACTCCAGCCTGGGTAAAAGAGTGAAATTTCATCTCAAAAAAAAAAAAAAAACTATATTGACAACTGTTTGTCCAGAACAGTGTATTAAAAATAATACTGTCATGTAACATAGATGGAACTGGAGAACATAATATTAAGTGAAATAAGCCAGGCACAAAGAGGCAAGTACCCTGGTTTATTATTCATATGTGGAATAACAAAAAAAAAAAACTCATGGACATAGACAATGGAATGATGGTAGCCAGAAGCTGTGAAGGGTAGTGGGGAGAGACGGGATAAAGTAGGGATGGTTAATGGGTACAAAAATACAGTTAGAATGAACAAGATGAAGTACTTGAGAGCACAGTAAGATGACTGTAGCAAACAATAATTTATTGTATATTTTAATATAACTGTAAAAGTGGAACTGGAATGTTTCTAACATAAATGATAAGACCTTGAGGTGATGAATACTCAAATTACCCTGAGTCAGCCATTGCACATTGTATGCTTGTATCAAAGTATTACCTGTTCCCCATAAATTTATGCAATTATTATGTATCAATAATAAAAATATTTTAAAAATAAAAATATATTCTTATTCTATGTGTGAGAATTTCTTGAATGGAGAAGGAATCAATAATATGATAACATAATAATTTAGCACTCTGGAAAGATCACATTCCTCCAAATGTGGACTTCAAATACTAATAGTAAAAGAGTTGTGAAAGTGTACACTTCAGTATTCAGTTGAGACTGGGTTTAAAATAAAGATATGGTTATCTCATCTCTGTAAATAATTAGATAGATTAGGCTTCCTTATGCAAACCAATCAAGTAATCCACAAAATTGAAGAGGATGGCAATGAAACAACAAAAGCTTGTTAATTATTCACCATAAGAATTACATCCAATGAGAAAAGACAGATAGTAATTACCTCTAAAAGAAAAATATGTTACATTGCTTTTGAGAAAGTAAATTTTTTTTAGTTATCTCTACTGTCTCTGTCTATGAATGTCTCCTCTTTAAAGACAGACTTAACACATAATGGAAAGAAATGAGAAAAGAATTCTAGTGTCTCTGTACTTAAAATGTCTCTATTAAATATTAAAATTCAACATATGTCATTTGATATTTCTGATTGTGCTCATTTTGAGGAAACAGCTAAGAGTAAAATGGAAGCAAAAGATACACATTTTAAAACAAATATCATTTATTCAATACTCAGTTGATACAGAGAAAATATAACAAATTGTTTTACTTTCAATATAGTTTAATTCATCAAGGAATCATTGATTTTCTCCCGTGAAAAGTTTGGTCCTTGGTATTATGTGAGGCAGCAAAATGAATAACCTGTAATCCCTAGTTACAATGAGCTAATAGTCAATAGAATAAAACAGATTTATGCAATGGCATACAAAATATTAAGTAGTGATATCATAAAAAAGAGAAATGCTCTCAAACTTAAGCAGGCATCAGAATTACCAGGAGAAATTATTAAAACATAGATTGATTGATTTCACTCCCAGAGGTTACGATTTAGTAGGTATAATGTAGGGCCCACATAATTTAAATTTCTAACAGGTTCTCAAGTTATGCTTATGCTGCTGGTTGTGGAATGACACTTTAAAAATTATTGCTTAAAATGATGATAGAGATATTTATTTTGACTTAGCTGTGAAAGGAATAATTCCCAAGGGATGTGAACTTACTGTTTAATAAGTTATTAGAATTTGACAGGAAGATGAGAAAGTAGAGACTAATATAGAAAGAAAATAAGTCAATCACAGTTTTGAATGAAACAGAATGTTCGAATTTTGTGTAGAATGTGTGGTTGGAGTATGAATGAATTGATTTGATTAATAAAATGAAAACCTAGAAAATTAGGCAATGAATATTTACTAAAAGTTTATATGTGACTATCATAATACTACTTATGTTTAGCGAGGCTGTGCATCACACCAGTATGGCTAGAGTTACATCAAATAACAGTAGCAAGTTCTGACGAGGATCAGTTGCAACTAGAATTTTCATCCATTTCTGGTTGATGTGTAAAATATTACACAATTTTTCAAAAATCCTTTGACTGTTATAATGTTCAACAGACTCTTAGCCTATGACTCAGACACAGGCTGAGTTTTATCCCTAGATATGTTGCCAAGAGTAATAAAAAAAGTCAACAAAAAGACAAATGCATACATGTTCAAAGTTTAATCATATCAGATCTTAATTTCAAATTGTAATCAACCAAAGTTCATCAATGAGTGAATGGGGAAAGAAAGTGCACAAATAGAGGGTGAATCTCAAAATTATTATGCTGGGACTACAGTGGAGTATAAAATGTATAATTCCCTTTTTTTTAAGTTTTAGAACAGATAAAGTTAATCTCTGTTGATTGAAATCATATTACTGGTTTTCTAGGATAGGGAGTGGGGATAAGTAAACAGAAATCTACATAACAAAAATTTCTGGGTTATAAAAATCCTCTCTTATTTGATAGAGATGGTTAGGTGGAGTAATCTTACTAAAATTAAACTAATAGAACTTATTAAAAGACTAGCTATTGTTGGTAATGGTGAAAAAGAAAAATTTAGGGTGACTTATGCTTTAAGCCTACATAGTGAATGTAGATATTAGTAAGTAAAGTAGAAAAACCAAAATCCAAAAATAAAAGTAGTATTTATAGGTCTCTTGGATTTCTATTGTTGTGTGATACATTACAACAAATGTAGTGGCTTGGACAAGACACCTTTACTATCTTATCATTTTACGGTTCAAGAGTCTAAGCAAGACTAAGTTGGTCTATCTGTTTCAGGATTCCCAAGACTGACATCAAGGCATTACTTAGGCTGCACTCTCTGTCATCTTGAGGTTTGCCTTGGAAATAATTGACTTCTGAGCTCTCTCAGGTTGTTGTCAGAGTTTTTTGCCTTGTAGCTATAGGACACGTGGCAACTTGGTTCTTCAAAACCAGCAATAAAAAGAGAAAAGGAGAAGAACCCATTGGGAGAGAGAACATGCATGTACGAAAGAATAAGAGGGAAAGATGCTTGCCTAATAGGTTTTACAAACTTATCAGTCTTCTGTAATCATATCAGTGCAATCACACACTTCTCATCACCTTTGATATGTTCCATTGGTTAAAGGTAAATCATATGACTTTACACAACCAAGGGAGGGATTATCCAGGCATGTAAAGACCAGGAATCAGGAATCATGAGGTCACCTAAAAGTCTATTCTCCGTCTTCCACACCAGAGGAAATGAAAGTTTTATTTTGGACTTGAATTTCTGTGTCTTTTCTGTACCTCTGTCAAGAAGATAGAAAAAAATGCTATCTTGATTGGTGATTCATGATTAAGATTACAAATATTACAAAATACATAAATAGCATGCTGAGAACTGTTCACATTTTACATTGATTTCACATTGTTTTAATTACTTTCTGGATTATAAAAGAGACTAAAATATAAAAATATAAAATACACAAATAAAATTTGATGTAAATTTCTATTTTTATAATGACATAAGTTCATTTTTAATACAATGCAAACAAGGAGAGAAATAAATTTGCCTATTTATATCAATTGAGGCATGGAATTTTAATTTTTTTTTCCTGGAAATGATGTGAGACAAAGATATTCACTGCTATAAAACAAGAGCAACGGAGCAAAGATTGAACATATATTCTCTTTTTTCAGTGTAGAAAAAAGGTAAATCATTGTTTTGGTGCTGATAATCAGTCTGTCTGTCAATTCTCTAGAGTACTGGCCCAAATTGATCCTCAAGGATATTATTTAAAAAAAAACAAAAACAAAAACAAAAAACAAAACTCTGACCACTTGATCCAAGATTATCTAGGCAGAAAAATAACACTTAGTCATGGGCTTTGTAAACTCTCTGGCAGTTTTGATAATATGAGAAGATAAATTTTGTTTTGGGTCATGAAATTTGTGGAATTTTGGTTGGCATATTTTGGTCATATTCATCGTAATTTCCTAGAAGGAGGTTAATAAAGTAGCACATTTTTGATGGAATAATTGGATTCTACTTATATAAGTAAGGCAACTCTAGGTAAGTTCTTTCTAAGGTGGTGAGTATGAGTAAAAACGTAACACTCGAGAAGATAATCATTCATTAAAAAATTGAAAATATTTAGTGACAGTTTAAGAATAAACTTAGCTAAAGCAGATACAATAGCCTGGTTAAGATTTTGTGGAGCATCAGTTCCAATAGGAAATCTCACTGAAGTGATCAGCAACAGTGAACAAGTTATGGTTTCAGGTAGAATTTCACTTTTTCTGAAAAGCATCATTGTCTTGGGAAATACAATACTACAGAAAAAGTGTCTCTGAACTTATGGGAGGAGTTATAAGAGGAAGAACCAGATTAGTATGAAACTATTACCTTCAGTTTCTCCTGTAGTTGAGAGTATTAGGCAGTAACATTAGAAGGAAACAGAAACTAATATTGGGGCAGAGAGCGGCTGTATTATTTCATTAATTTAAGATGAAGAGAAGTTGCTTTGAGAGTAGAATGGTGTTCCATAGTATGTACCTCCCAGGAAAGTGTTTCATCAACCCTCTGAAATTTAAATAGACATTCAAGTGTCTATGTATGGGTACATTTTTCAGAGAATTATTTCAGAAAGGTGCAGAATTTGCTCACAGGGAGACATTACCTCTAACAAGTGTGAATGAGGATACACAATTTCAGCTGTAAGATGAAAAAGTCTTGAAGATCTAATGTACAGTGTGGTGACTTTTGTCAATAATACTATATTTTACACTGGAACTTTGCTAAGAGAGTAGCTTTTAGCTATTCTTACCACACATACACACACACACACATGCACACATATGGTAATCATGTGAGTCTATCGGTGTGTTAATCAACTTATTATAATAATTTCACAATGTGTACGGATATCAACTCATGTTGTGCATCATAAATATGTACAATTTTTGTCAATTACGCTTCAATAATGCTGAAAAAATGACAAGCATTTTCAAACAACATAAAGATGAAAAAAATCAAGTGTAAGATCTGAAACTCTATTAAAAATTACATTTTGTTAGGGAAACCTCTTTTTAAGTACAGAGAGGAGCAAAGATATCTTATGAGCCCCACATGAAGAAGAACCAAAGTCTAGCCCTCGTCATATATTTGTCAAGGGAGAAACTCAGGATAGTTGGTACATGTAGAATGATGTGTCAGAATACAAGTGCTGACTTTCTTCTGCAGATATCTTTTTTTTTTTTGTCTAGAGGATAAAAATTAAGGGATAACTGGCTACAGCTCCTGAAAATAAAACACACAAATAAAAATAATTGAACTTCTAACCATTAGCAGGTTCTTAGGCAATTTGAAAAACTCCAAATGACCACACTCAAGAATAGTCAGATTATGAAGTTAAGGTTTTGTAGAAACAGACTCTCCAGAGATTATTCCATATAGTGATTTTAGACAAAGACTTCATAAAGAAAAATTACACTGAATAAAGTTAAACAGATAAGGATGACATTTGTCTAAGACTATTGCAAAGGAGTAAAAGATCACAGAAAACAGAGTAGAGAGATTGAATTCAACTCCCCTGAACAAAAGACAGAAGGAATTTTAAATGTGTGGTGTATTAGTGGGCAAGTATTAGAGGATGTTAGGAGGAAGGAAGGTTGGTCATTGTGCTTAGATCATCTGTGTTTGCTAACTGGTACTTATCTAAGTTAGGTTCTGATACTTCAACCAAGACTGACAGTTGGAATGCTATTATTTCTTGACGATAACATTTCAAAGTGATGAGTCCCAGGTACTTGAGAAAGACATCCATTGGTTTACACAAAGTGAAAGAAGCTGAGAGAAGATTTACTTCTCAAAAGAATAGAGAAAATGTTACAATTGCAACTTTTCTGAACTAGTCTATGAGACAGGAGATGCTATGATCTAAATGTATGTGTTCCTGCCAAATTCATATATTAAAACGTAATAACCAATGTGATAGTATTTACAGGTGGAGACTTTTGGGAAATAATTAATTCATGAGGGTTCCACCCTCATGAATGGGGTCAACCATATAAAAACGTTTGAAGAAAGCATCCTAGTTTCTTCCTCTCTTTCTGCCATGTGAGGACACAGCAAGAAGGCACCATCTTTGAAGCAGAGAGCAAGCCTTCACCAAACAATGAATCTGCCAACACTTTGATCTTGGACTTTCTGACTCCAGAACTACATGCAATAAATTTTTGTTGTTTATAAATTACCCAGTCTAAGATATTTTGTTACAGAAGCTCAAATGGACTAAGCAAAGAGGTCAGAGGTCTATAGTCAGGGAAAAACCTATCTAAAGTTTAGTTGAGCTGAGGAGCACTACAAAACGACTTGGTCAGATTCCTGTTTTTCAATACCTTCTCTGGATGAAAGCTATATACGCAATTGAAATAGCTTCAGCCCTTATGTGGAAATTTAAAATTAGTGTTGTTTTCTTTTAAACAAATTCAATGGAAGAACTTAGACTTGGAGCTACCATACTAAACGCAATTACTGTAAACAGAGGGCACTGTGTGTTTCTATTTGCCACTTTCAATTACGAAACCATGCAATTTTATCTGAAGGAAGAAAGTATATATTATACACACACACACACACACACACACACACACACACACACACACACACACACATTTGAAGAGTTTATTTTATCACATATGCAGACTGTGAAAATGTTTCCACTAGACTTTCAAGGCTTTTGCTGAATTGGCTGATTTTTGCACTTTGCAGTAAATCTAACTATTCTTTTGCTTACACTGCTGTAAATTTTGCTTATTGTTATGTATAATGTATGAAGAAGCACAAATATACATTGCATCTTCTGCAAGAAGATTATGAACTAAATCAAAATATTTCCAATATAAATAATAAAATAGAAAAGACAATTTACAGTAGAGCTAGGAAAGCTTAGGCAAACAAATATGATTTCCAGAGCTGCTTCTGAAAACAAATTATCTAAGGTAGACTTGTGGGGACAGGGTTGTTATTAGAATTTATTGGATATATTTTTGAGTTGACATGTACAATTTAATATTGAAACTTAATTTAGGATGAGTTAATCATTTAATTTTTTGCCTTCACAATAATATTTAATATCTGATTGAGGTAAAATAATAACATATTATCCATTAAGGAAAGGAAAGGGTATTTGTGAAGGAGAAAAACTTTCTAAACCATAACAAGAACTTAATACTCAAACTGCAAGCAGGGAAATCTATTTAAAGATGCCTCCAGGTGAGTGTCTTGTTAGACACTGGGTAAGGCCAATATGACATTGGCTTTAGCATGTTATCGAAAATGACAAAGGAATAAACGACTCTGAATAAAACTGACTTTTACGATTACTTCTCTCAATTTAATATTGAAGAGATTTTGAAACAGAACCAATTCCGAACTGTACTTTTGGAAGCATTATTTCTCAGTGTAGTAACGTCTGCATAATCTGGACAACGAATACTTAAGCAGCACTTGAATTGTCCTGCTGCATTTGCTAAATGATGGATGGTGTCCAGTTCTCTCTTGGCTAATATTGATTAGAAATATTGAAAATACTTTTAATGGCATTTCAGAAAGAGAAGATTTAGTCATGAATCTCAATGGTATGCTTTCAAATTAAATATATGCAAACCAATTGTCCTTGAGAAGGGCAATCTGAATAATGGCCAATTAATATTTTACAAGAGAAACAGACTATTATCAAATGAATGCTTCTGGAATATTGCACTGTACTAAGAGACTGAAAGATACATGTATGTACATGTGTCTATATATACATATTTACATAAATATTTATGGGTTTTATTAATTTTTTTACATACACTAAGATTGTTTACTCTGCATGCATATAAATTTCAATATTATTATTCTTCTGTTTTACTGCCTCTATACTTACAGTCATTTAATATTTGAGTCTGTAACAAAGATTGTATCAATATTTCCTTCCACTTTTAAATATCTTGATTTCTGCCTAAATTCCTCTTTATTTTTCTTCCAAACATTTGCGGATGCTTCATTTCCCTTCTTCACAGATGCTCCAGGAAGTCATGTTTCATTTTATATCATTATGTGGAGAAATTTACCTCCTCTTATTTGTTTAGGATAGGCTTATCCTTCTTAACATGGTTTTATATTTTTAAAAATCTCAATATATATTTTTAATGGATTTTCCTAATAATAAAATTATATACCTGGGTATTATTATCCACTTTATGAAATGCAGAAATCATTGACACTTATAATTTTGTATTACAAACTAATTTGGCACTATTTTTCATATTTTATGTTGTTAGTTCCCTTAATATATTCTTATGATGCAATATCTAAGTGTTTTATTATTTATTAACATTCACTATTTATTTTCTTAAAAATTTTATGGATTATGATTGTTATTTCCAAAATAAATAAATGATGGATGGTGTTCAGTTCTCTCTTGGCTAATATTTTAGCTTTTCCAAAAGAAATAACAATCATAATTATGAACAAATGAGAACTTTATGCATATGCATGTAAAGAATGTACTCTTTTATTTAAAACATTTTAAAATATTGAGGTTACCAGTGAAACAAATTTGAAAGGTAAAACATTTTTAAATATTGAGGTTAACAGTGGAACAAAGTTGAAGCCCACAATATATTTAAGTTTGACATAAAGCCTGTACTGTTAAGATAAAAAGAAAGCTATAGACTATTAAACAAACAGCATATATTCTACCGGATTTTCAGATTTATGTCCATCTTTTCCTTGGTTCTCAGAATTCAACTGACATTATTGCTCACATTCTACTTACTTTAAGTGTAGGTAACATTTTTAAAACATGAGAAAGAAAGGGAATACTCAGAAATTCAGCTGAGGGAAATAATGCAGTAGAAGAAATTGGTAGGGCAAAAAAAAAATTGAACAGATACATAAAGAATGGTATTAAAAAAAGTCTGGACACAGAGACTCATGCCTGTAATCCCAGCACTTAGGAAGGTCGAGGTGGGCAGATGAAATAGGGTCAGGAATTTGAAGCCAGCTTAGCCAATGTGGTGAAACCCCATTTCTACTAAAAATACAAAAAAAATTAGCTGGACATGGTGATGTGCATGCCCGTGATCCCAGCTGCTCTAGAGGCTGAGGCAGGAGAATTGCTTGAAGCCGGGAGGCAGAGGTTGCAATGAACCAAGATCCCGCCACTGCACTCCAGCAGATGGGTGGACAGAGCAAGACCCGGTCTCACAAAAGAAAAAAAAAAAAAGAATGAAAGAGTCAATGTTTTGAATAATAAATATACATAATCTATGCTGTGAGTTGATAAGCAACTTCAGCAAAGTCTCAGGATACAAAATTAATGTGCAGAAATCACAAGCATTCCTATACACCAATAACAGACAATCAGAGAGCCAAACCATAAGTGAACTCCCATTCACAATTGCTACAAAGAGAGTAAAATATCTAGGAATACAACTTACAGGGAATGTGAAGGACTTCCTCAAGAAAAACTACAAACCACTATTCAAGGAAATAAGAGAGGACACAACCAAATGAAAAATCAATTTATGCTCATGAAGAATCAATATCATGAAAATGGCCATACTGCCCAAAGTAATTTATAGATTTAATGCTATCACCACCAAGCAATGATTGACTTTCTTCACAGAAAAAAAAAACAAAACAACAACAAAAAAACTACTTTAAATTCCCCATAAAACTGAAAAAAAAAAAAAGCCTGCATAGCCAAGACAATCCTAAGCAAAAAAAAAAACAAAGCTGGAAGCATCATGCTACCTGACTTCAAACTATGATACAAGGCTACAGTAACTGAAAAGCATGGCACTGGTACCAAAACAGAAATATAGACCAATGGAATAGAATAGAGGCCTCAGAAACAATGCCACCCATCTACAACCACCTGATCCTTGACAAACCTGACAAAAACAAGCAATGGGGAAAAGATTCCCTATTTAATGAATGGTGTTGGGAAAACTGTCTAGCCATAAGCAGAAAACTGTAACTGGACCCCTCCCTTACACCATATACAAAAATTAACTCAAGATGGATTAAAGACTCAAATCTAAAACACCAAACCATAAAAACCCTAGAAAAAAACCTACGCTATACCATTCAGGACATAGGCATGGGCAAAGACTTCATGTCTAAAACACCAAAAGCAATGACAATAGCCAAAATTAACAAATTGGATCTAATTAAATTAAAGAGCATCTGCACAGCAAAAGAAACTATCATCAGAGTGGAGAGGCAACCTACAGAATGGGAGCAACTTTTTGCAATCTATCCACTGGACAAAGGTCTAATATTCGGAATCTACAAGGAACTTTAAATAAATTTACAAGAAAAAACAACAACCCCATCAAAAAGTGGGTTAAAGATATAAACAGACACTTTTCAAAAGAAGAGATTTATGTGGCCAACAAACATATGACAAAAACATTATCATCACTGGTCATTAGAGAAATGCAAATCAAAACCACAATGAAATACCATCTCACACCAGTTAGGATGGTGATCATTAGAAAGTCAGGAAACAACAGATGCTGGAGAGGATGCAGAGAAATAGGAAGGCTTTTATGCTGTTGGTGGAAGTTTAAATTAGTTCAACTGTTGTGGAAGACAATATGGCAATTTCTCAATGATCTAGAACCAGAAATACCATTTGATTCAGCAGTCCCATTACTGGGTATATACCCAAAGGATTATAAATCATTCCTCTATAAAAACACATACACATGTATGTTTACTGCAGCATTATTCACAATAGCAAGGACTTAGAACCAACCCAAATGCCTATCAATGTTAGACTGGGTGAAGAAAATGTGGCACATATACACCATGGAATATCATGCACCCACGAAAAACGATGAGTTCATGTCCTTTGCAGGGACATGGATGAAGCTGGAAACCATCATTCTCAGCAAACTAACACATAAACAGAAAATGAAACCACATGTTCTCACTCATAAGTGGGAGTTGAACAATGAGAACACATGGGCACATGGAGGGGGACGTCACTCACCCGGGCCTGTCAGGCCTGTCCTCCCTAGGGGAGGGATAGCATTAGGAGAAACACCTAATGTAGATGATGGGTTGATGAATGCAGCAAACCACCATGGCACGTGTATACCTATGTAACAAACCTGCACGTTCTGCACATATATCCCAGAACTTAAAGTATAATAAAATAAGTAAAATAAAATAAAATAACTCTTATAATTGGAGAATAGTATTAGAATTTATATATTCAATAATAGACAATTTTCTGATTCTAAACATATTGCATAAAACGTATATATAATTTTCAAACTTCAAAGTGTGAAAGAAAATATTAAAAAATCTAAGCAAAACCACTGATATGGTTTGGAGATGTGTCCCCACTCAAATCTGATCTTGAATTGTAGCTCCCATAATCCCCATGTGTCATGGGAGGAACATAGTGAGGGATAATTGAATTATAGAGGTGGATTTTCTTTTGCTGTTCTCATGATACTGAATAAGTCTTGAGCTCTAATGGTTTTGTTAAGGCAGTTCACCTGCACACACTCTCTTGCCTTCTGCTACGTAAGACATGCCTTTGCCCCTTCCTCACCTTCTGCCGTGATTGTGAAGGTTCCCCAGCCATATGGAACTGTACGTACATTAAACATTGTTTTCTTTATAAATTACAGAGTCTCGGGTATTTTTTTATAGCATATGAAAATGGACTAATACAACCACAATGAGCTACTTAGTTGTTCAAAGACTTACAACTCCCTGACTTTATGCATATTCAGTGTTGTTTACTACAGTCAAATAAGGATGTACAAATATGTACAAGATTCACTAATCATGTGACTTAGAGGATGTAACTTAACTTCTTTAATTTTATTTATTTATTTATTCTCTTTTTAATTATTATTCTTTAAGTTCTGGGGTACATGTGCAGATCATGCAGGATTGTTATATAGGTATACACACGTGATGGTGGTTAGCTGCATCCATCCCCCTGTCATCTACATTAGATATTTCTCCAAATGTTATCCCTCCCAATCTTCCTACTCCCTGCTATTCCTCCCCTAGGTCCCCCACCTCTAACAGGTCCCAGTGTGTGATTGTCCCCTACCTGTGTCCATGTGTTCTCATTGTTTGACACCCACTTATGAGTGAGAACATGCAGTGTTTGATTTTCTGTTCTTGTGTCAGTTTGCTGAGAATGATGTTTTCCAGATTCATCCATGTACCTGCAAAGAATATAAACTCATAGTTTTTTACAGCTGCATAGTATTCCATGCTGTAGATGTATCATATTTTCTTTATCCAGTCTATCATTGATAGGCATTTGAGTTGGTTTCAAGTCTTTGCTATTGTAAACAGTGTCACAATGAACATACATGTGCATGTGTCTTTATAACAGAATGATTTATAATCCTTTGGATATATACCCAGTAATGGGATTGCTGGGTGAAATGGTGTTTCTATTTCTAGATCCTTGAGGAATCACCACACTGTCTTCCACAACGGTTGAACTAATTTACACTCCCACCAACAGTGTAAAAGTGTTCCTATTTCTCCACATCCTCTCTAGCATCTGTTGTCTCGAGATTTTTTAATGATCGCCATTCTAACTGGCATGAGATGGTATCTCAATGTGGTTTTGATTTGCATTTCTCTAATGACCAGTGATGATGAGCATTTTTCATATGTTTGTTGGCCGCATAAATGTCTTCTTTTGAAAAGCATCTGTTCATATCTTTTGCCCATTTATGGATGGATTTGTTTGTTTTTTTCCTATAAACTTGTTTCAGTTCTTTGTAGATTCTGGATATTAGCCGCTTGTCAGATGGGTAGATTGCAAAAATTTATTCCCATTCTGTTTGTTGCTGGTTCACTCTAATGACTGTTTCTTTTGCTGTACAGAAATTCTTAAGTTTAGTTAGATCCCATTTGTCTATTTTGGATTTTGTTGCCATTGCTTTTGGTGTTTTAGTCATGAAGTCCTTGCCTATGCCTATGTCCTGAATGGCATTGCTTAGGTTTTCTTCTAGGGTTTTTATGGTGTTAGGTCTTATGCTTAAATCTTTAATCCATCTGGAGTTAATTTTTGTATAAGGTGGAAAGAAGGGATCCAGTTTCACCTTTCTGCATATGGCTAGACGGTTTTCCCAACATCATTTACTAAACAGGGAATCTTTTCCCCATTGCTTGTTTTTGTCAGGTTTGTCAAAGATCAGATGGTTGTAGATGTGTGGTCTTACTTCTGAGGCCTCTGTTCTGTTCCATTGGTCTATATCTCTGATTTGGTACCGGTACCATGCTGTTTTGATTACTTAGCCTTGTAGCATAGTTTGAAGACAGGTAGCGTGATGACTCCAGCTTAGGCCTTTTTGCTTAGGATAATCTGGGCTAGGCAGGCTCTTTTTAGTTCCATATGAAGTTTAGGGTGTTTTTTTCCCCAATTCTGTGAAGAAAGTCATGGGTAGCTTAATGGGGATAGCATTGAATCTATAAATTACTTTGGGAAGTATGGTCATTTTCATGATATTTATTCTTTCTAACCATGAGCATGGAATGTTTTTCCATCTGTTTGCATCCTCTCTTATTTCACTAGTGCTTATTGAAATTTTCCACATAATAAGTTGCTGAGGTGATAGTGAACTTTGAAATCTAGGAAAGATGTCAGAGTAAAACGCATATTTTCTATAAGGCACAGAAATGCATTTTTCATGAGTCCCAGTTTCTCCAAATTGACAAATCAACAATGACCTCTTGGATAAAAATGATCTACAGCAGCATATGCAGCTGCTGGGAAACCATATTTTATAAATGTTATAATAACAAAATTAAGCAACACCCTTGAATCTTACTTACACTGCTCATTCATTTAGGCAGGTATCCTCTAATTTCAGATTTAGAAAAACATTGCGCTCACAGGAATTTGGTTTTCTTTGAGTAGGAAATAATATATAACAGCTTTTATTTCAGATATCAATACAGTAGTACAGTTTCCATGTGAGGCATTTTACCAGCTTTCTAGACATGCCTCTGGCAAAGCATCACATAAAGGAATGAAGTCTGTAAACTCAAAGTGTTTGAGAGACTGGTAAACCCTGGTTATATCATTGTTTATGTGACTTCTGAAGCCCTCTGAGAACTAGCTTCAGTTTTAGTATATTATACCCACTCATGATAGCTATGATCACTAGGACAAAGGTCCTCCCTCTTGAAAGATCCAGAAAATCATACCAGCATACAGTCAATAAATATTTGTCAAGTGTCTGCTATGCCACAGTTTTGAAATAAAACAGCAAAAAGCAAAGACAAAGATCTGTAACACCCAAGAGCTTAATTGTAATTGGAAGAGGCAGAAAACAAACTTTTTTAAATGAGATTTTTAAAAATGAGATTTCTTTTGATTTTCAGTCCAACATGTGAGGAGTTGGGAAGCCATTATTCCTATACTCACAACAGGGAAAAAAAGCTGAACCAAACTAAAATTCAACAACTCTTCTGAGGTCTGTGAAATAATCGGAGTTACCTGACAAACCATTGCTATAAAAACTAGAGGGAAATGCAAGTATGAAGAATCACAGCTTACTGAGAGTAGAAGTCCAGAGGCAGAAACCAGCCATTGGAGTCAGAACTGGTAGAAATAGTTAAACTGAAAGGACAAATTGCGGAAGGCTCATTGTGAACTAGTGTGGGAATTAAAAACTCAGGGACCCAGTCATAAGGGCTCATTAGTTTTACTTCCAGGAACCCCATCGAATTTCAAAGATGAAGACCAGAGAAAAATCTCATGCTTTCGGTGAAGAGCAGGAAAAAGTAGCCATTTTGAAATTGCGCAGAATATTGTTTCTCTTTAGCAAGGGTTTCCCTCAGAAGAAACAATTTTGTACAAATCTACTCAATATGTGTTTTATCAGAATCTAACTGAGTAGAGCAAGGGAAATAATCCAACTCCAGATCCCTCTAGTCTTCATTTTCACATAAAGACAGAAAACAAAACAGAAAGCTGAGACGTACATTTGAAAATCACAGCCAGAGGCTCACTGAAACAGAGACCTAATCACAGGGTTACAAAGCATCACCCTTCTGTACACACCTTACCACCACACCAACCATTACAGAGAAAAAGAGACAGGTAGAAATAAATATGATACCGTTTGATGACCTACATTGAACGGTTAGAGATGGTGATAGATGAACTTCATTAAATAAAAAATAAGCTAACAAAAAGTTGAAGAAATCGAGAGGTGAGCCATGTGGCTGCCTGAAAGCAAATGTTCCTAGCATAAAAAAAACAGGGGTAAATTATCTGAAGATTGAGTATGCTTGGTGTGTTCAAGGAAGGACAAATATGACACTGTCACTATAATGAAGAGAATGTGGTAAAAGTTAAGATCTGAGCCATAGTTAAGGGCAATCGTCAAAGACCTTGTAGGCTGCCCATAAGGAATTCAGCTTCCAATTGCAATGAACTAAAAAGTTATAAAATGATTTTTAACAATTATAGTGTCTTCTGATTAAAATGATACAAGTTGCAAAAGGTATAACCTTTTAGAATGTTATCTCCCAGTGGGTACAATGACTAAATGTTCAATAAACCATTTATTTTTAAATTAACTCAGCCACTATTTATCCAAGAGTGGATTGGGCTACATGTTACAAGAAGTTAATTTCATGAGCACGAACCCATTGCCGTTTTTCCTTTACTTGAGAAATGGATTTCTTCATCGATGTTGCCATGAGGAATGTTGTAAATGTGGGTAAAGTATTCTGGAGGATCATGAATTGATGACATTACGATCTGAATGTTTGTGTCCCTTGCCCCCATCCCCAATTCACACCTTGAAATTCTAATCCACAACCTAATAGTATTAGGCGGTTGGGCTTGGGAGAGGTACTTATGCTCTGCCTTCATGAATGAGTGTAGTGCCCTTTTGAAATAGACTCAAGGGAGGTAATTTACACTTTCTGCTCTTTTAAGGAGCAGTTACATGACCTTACCACTCTGGATACAGTACAGAAATTACTTCACAGGGGCAAGCTGAAACAAAAATCTAGCCAAAAGATCACACTATATATCTTCAATTATTTAGATTCGATGCTAAGGAGTCCCCCAGGCCCAGGGAAACACCATCATTTATTCAAGTGCTCATAGATAATAAATAAATAAAATGTATCATTGTCATTAATATATATCCATACTTACATGTACATGCATATCTAGAAAAAAAATCACAAACCTGACCACATTTATCACTAAATAGTTATAAAAAAAAGTCTCACAAATGTTCTTGTGTGCTATAAAGACTTCCTCTAAAATGACCACGATATAAGATGGTTGCTATGTATGTTTCCCATTATCTTTCTTACTAAGGGATTCCACATTTTTTCTAACACAAGCTCTAATGGCAGACAATTGACTAGTTTGCTTAGAAGATGAAATTTCAGATTGCTATGGGCCCTTAAATATAGTCTAGGGTTTCTCACACTCCATTGATCATTGGAATCACCTGGAACACATAAAAGCACAAACTTCCCAACTCCTGTAGTTTCTGACACTATCGTTGAGGGTAAAGACTGAATCTCTCTTTTTAAATGTGCTTTAAAATGATTACAGTAATCAGTCAGGTTTGACAACCATTCATTACAGAGCTGAGTACTTTTTACTTCATCTGTGCTGATTATTATTTGATTTGTGATTGAATTATTTAGACAGTGATTGAATACTTTCAGTGATAGAGAACTTTTATTTTGATAAAATGCTTTTTCTTTTGGGATATCACTTTTGTGATTTTTAAAAATTTTAAATAGTAAACACTTTGCAGAATATTTATCATTTTAGTCATTTTTATGTATCTTTTGCCAGTTCTCTTATTCAATAAAACATAAATTCCAAATTGAGTCTGTGCTATTTTTTGAATTTGTCCAGTATGCTTCATTTCCTCTGCACCACCCTATATCCAGCCCACATCTTTGCCTAGTGTACCACAATATTACACTGATATTTTCTTTTTAAAATGTTATATCTATAATCTCTTATTCAATTCATTCTCCATACATTTGAAATGACCTATTAGTGATCCAAATAGTATTGTGTATTATTCAGACTCCTCTTTTCTGCACATGTGCTTTCTCTCTCCATACCTATCTACTATTATTTTCATTAATTTCTTTTCTTTGTCTCTGGCTTATGTTGATTGTCTTGACAAATAATATTTTCTCAGCTAAGATCACTCTTCTCTTCCTTTTAACTTGTTTTGCAAGCATTGTATCCTCAATATTAATGTTAATACCTTAGGGAATTGTTTCTTTATCATAAAGTCTAGTCAAGTTCCCCTTGTTACATCATGTTGTAAACATTCTTGTTCTTTTTTCTTCTGCTCCTTCTTCTCCTTGTTGTTTCTCTTCCTCCTCTTCATTTTCCTCCTTCTTTTTCTTCTTCTCCTCGTCCACTGTACCTAAAGCTAAATAAGGAATGAAACTGCAGAATTTTGCTTTATCATAGATTTCCCCCAAACACTAGGCACAGTCCTTGCCACATATTTTGTATTTAATAACGAATTGGTACATCCCAAGGAATTCTAGAGAAAAAAAAACTTTAAGGGAGAAGATGATGTATTATTCACGGTCCAGTCATAAAATAAAAACCACAAAATAATTAGAACGTTAAGGTTTTGATCTAAATTTATTTACTAGTTAATAACACATTACATATTAGGGAAAATGAAGTCATAAAACATTCAAGTGTAGTGTATATTGAGAAAAATTACTACCTTTATTGCAGAGGCAGAGTACAAAGGAAAGAGCAAATTTGGAAGATCCCCAATCCAAGGCAGAAATCGAGATCTGACAATAGAATATGAGAATGTCTTCTACTGCATGGCAAAGAAATTGTGTATGAGTTCACAAGTTAGGATTGGTAAGCAGCAAATGTCTATGTAGATGCTAAAACACTTGCTGAGAAGCTGGCTGAGGTGAGAGGTGGAACTCACTGAGAAACTTCCCATGGGGTTGCTATAGAAGCTGGATATCCTTACTCTACAGCACCTGCAAAATCCACTTGGGAGCTGTCCAAGGAGAAGCTGCTACAACTTGGCGAGCATATATAAATAAAAATATATATTACAACAAAGAGGAATTATAACCAAGCTTAAGCATGTCCAGAAGTTACTGTAAGTTTCATGTTCAAGTGGCTTAAAAGCTTTCAACACTGTCATTGTATTAGCTCCTTTCCTACAATTTACAGCTATGGTTCCCTGGGGTGTTCCTTATGACTAGTTGGCTGAAAAAAAAATCCTCACAATGGCTGCTTTACATATATGTAACATGATATGCTGGTACCACCCAAAAGTGGACAACAGTGCCACTGCAACTTCACACAAGAATGCCCCTGAAGAATAATGGAAAGACAAAATTATCCTAGTTGGCAAGACTTGAAGCAGTGCATTCAGTTGTCCAATATGTCTAGAATGACAGAGGCCAGCAGCACAGATCTACATTATTTATGAAAAGTTGATAATGATTTGATTGAATATTCAGGGCTTTGGAAAAAATAGGATTGGAAAATTGGTGACATAGAAATCTGTAAAAAGGTGTCCACATGGACAGTTTAGCATTGGCACAAACTGGCGAATGTATTTGTTCCAGTGTGAGTATCCACCAAAGGATATTCCCAGGAGATGAGGTTCTAGAGAATCAGGTGGATAAAATAAAATGCTCTATGGATATTGGTTAGCATTTTTTTCCAAGCCCATCTAATGCTATCTCAATAGGTCCATGAACCAAATGATCATTGTGGTAGAAATGGAGGCTACACATGAACTCAACAACATGGAATTTCTCTTAGTAAGGCTTACCTGACTAACACTAATACTGAGTACCTAATATCTTTATATGGAGGCTAACAGTGAGGACTAGATATGATACCATTACCTTGGTAGGCTAAATAGCCTCATAGCTGTTGATTAGATTGGACCTTTTCCATCATGGAAGGGCAGAGATTTGTTCTTATTTATATAGATATATTTGGGATATGAATTGCCTTCTTCCCACATAATACTTCGCCAACACCATCTGCTTTTAGTCTGTTCAGGCTGCTATTACAAACTACCATAGATTAGGTAGCTTACGAATAACAGAAATTTATTTCCCACAGTTACGGAGGCTGGGAAATTCAGAATCAAGTTGCTGGCAGATGTGACATTTGGTAAGGGCCCATTACCTGGCTCATATATAGCACCTCCTCTCTGTGTCCTCACATGGAGGAAAGGGTAAATTACCTCCTTTGAGTCTATTTCAAAAGGGCACTACACTCATTCATGAAGGCAGAGCATAAGTACCTCTCCCAAGCCCCACTGCCTAATACTATTACGTTGTGGATTAGAATTTCAATGTGTGAATTGGGGATGAGGGCAAGGGACACAAACATTCAGATCATAATGTCATCAATTCATGATCCTCCAGAATACTTTACCCACATTTACAACATTCCTCATGGCAACATCGATGAAGAAATCCATTTCTCAAGCAAACGAAGAACAGCAATGGGTTCATGCTCATGAAATTAACTTCTTTTAACATGTAGCTCAATCCACTCTTGGATGAATAGTGGCTGAGTTAATTTAAAAATAAATGGTTTATTGAAGATTTAGTCATGGTACCCACTGGGAGATAACATTCTAAAAGGATATACCATGTGACTTGTATCATTTTAATCAGAAGACACTATAATTGTTTGTCGTCTCAAAAGTCACTATGCATGAGTCTAGAAGTCAAGCAGTGGAAGTAAGGGAGACTCTGCTCACTCTTGTTTCTAAATAATCTCTCTGAATATTTGCATTCTTTCTTGGAAACCTTGCACTCTGCCTGTTTTTAGAGGTATTAGCTCCTAAGGCATGGATGCTTCAAGTAGGAGACACCACACTCATTCAATTGTAGAATGAGGCTGCCTTTAGGCAATTTGAGAATCCTTTTGCCATTGAACAAATAGGCAGAAATGAAGGGTTACTCTGCCAGCTGAAGTCATTAGTGCCAATTACCAAGGAGCTCTTTCGTTGCTGCTACACTGTGAAGGCAAGGAGGACTTGCCTAAAATCTCCGGGTGCTTTTCAGTACTCCTGCACTCGGTAGTTCAGATTAATGAAAAACTGTGGCAATCAAAATGATGACTAAATTAAAATAAATTAAAAAATGGTTGTAAACTTAGACTATCAATAAGAGTTTTACATCACAAGTTTTACATTACTAAACAAGGCAAAAACTTCCAGCTGATGTACCGGCTACGTGCAGGGAATATACAGAATGCATAGTGGAAGAAGGAAGCTGTAGATATCAACTACTGTATTATAACCAATTAGAGAGAGAATAATCATAATAGCCTTGCATATTCTCTGTCTCTTTCTCTCTCTCTCTCTCTCTCTCTGTGTGTGTGTGTGTGTGTGTGTGTGTCTTTTATATACAGGAAGGAAGGAGGGTAAGAAGGGAGGAAGCAAAGATAAACAATACACATTTATCTTCTTCTCTCCTAAAATTGTTAGAACTACACATCTGATTTTGAGGAGGTAAAAAAGGGGTTTTCACCTTTTCTACCCATTGTGCCTCAAACTCTAGTCTCCTTTAGGGCAAAATTTTCTTCAGTGCTAGTTTCCTTCATAGCACAATTAATCCCATGCTAGCCTCCTTCTGGGTAATGTTTTGTCAGTGATACACTACTTTATGGCTTCATCCAATTCCAGCTCCTGCAGAGGATAAATTCTCTTGTTCCTGGTTTCTGAAGCACTTAGTTTTAAGTAGTATCCTTAGGCCACCCTACAATGGCTTCACAGTAGCATGTCACAAGTGAGGCCCCGTTCTCCTTGCAAATGCTCTCTTTTAGCTCTTCTTCAGGTGGCATTGTCATGCATTCTAAGGTGACAATCACCCCTGTAAATGGATTCCCTCATTACCAGAGATATTATATTTTAAGAGACATCTCTAACATTTTCACCATCCAGCAAGCCTCCTTTCAGCCTTCGGTTGGTGTGGCAGGGATAAGGATCAAAGTGCAGGCAGGGTAGGGTGTCTGTGAGGCCCTGGTCTCCACTTCCACAAAAGGTGCCTTGAATGCTGCATTCCCCCAGAAGGGAGAAACACTGTTCCTCGCATGGAAGAATCCACTCCCGTTAGTTCATTTGCGTAGTGGCATTAATTTATTCATGAAGGAAGAACCCACATAGCCTAATCACCTCTTAAAGTTCCCACCCTTCGGGACTACTAATATAGCAATGAAATTTCAATGTTAGTTTTGGAGGGAATAAGCTTTCAAAATATAGCACTATCTATCTTTCTTTTTAGTTCTCTTTAACTCTTAATAACCAATGCCTCATTAATAATTCTTTACATCAAAGTTTATGTACTCAAATTATTGTGTCTTTTCTAGTAACTGATTTGAATTCATTCACTCAAGGGACTTTGGATCTTTGAATTATCTTAGGTGTAGAAATAGACATGGTGACTCTCTACTATGGCAACAGGGTTTTTATTACCAGATCGAAAAGTTTTCTTTTCGTTATTTTCTAATGTTAATCAAGCTTTAATCAAGCTGTATTCTAGTAACACATCCATCTAGTTCTATCTTAGGAACAATTAATTAAGCAGGACCAAAGTTTCTTACTGGCTAAGTCATTATGCATACCAGGGCATCCTTGAGCTGCCCTTCATGATTAATATATCAACTTTGTCTTCGGCAGTTCAGTGCTGTGACTTGGTCTCTGGTGCCCCAGGATCCGATCTTGCATACTGAAATCAGAAAGAACATAACAGTTGCAGTATCCCCCATAGTCATAAATACCTACAAAGGAAAGCAATCAGAGGGATTTTCATGGATTCAGGTGTTTCCCTCCTGAGTACATTTCTTGCTACTTTAATAAAGGGGGTGACTTCTAGACTGTCTCTTAAACATAGAGATTGGGACTACATGTTTCACATGATCATTCTACTTCAACATACCTATCAACTAAAGCCCCAGGCAGGATTCCCTCTTCCACATCACACCAGGGAAGCTCTAACATATAAATTCTCATGAAACACAGGCCACTGTTCAGTCTGTTTTCCTTAAAAAAAAAAAAAAAAAATCCATGGTTAAACATATCTTCAGGTCCACAATCTACCACATTATATCCAGAATCTATAGTAAGTATGCCTGTATTAATAAATTGAGCCCAATTTGGTGTTTGTATCCCGATGTCCTTTGTCTGAAACACTTAGAATCACGTTCAAGAATGGGCTAGGCATGGTAAACCCTTAAGATTGGCTGGCTTGAATATTATCAGTAGGCTCTTGGCTATAGAGTATCCCCAGTTGTCTAATACTTGTCCCTGGAATAATTTAGGGCAGGCAAAATATTGGCTTGGTGTGTGAGAGTTAAATAAAGAGGTGGTTGGGAGTATGGATCTTGGATTTGTTGGTCTGTATGTAAAAGATGTGCTAGCGGCAAGTTGTTTACTCTCTCTAGGAACTAGCTAACCATGAGAGAAGCAGTATTTCTAGCATTAGCAAGGCCCTGAGATGTCAAAGCATCATAAATTACAGAAAATTACAAATAATTCATACAATAGACAGGAGCTGAAAAGCAGAAAACTTCCCACTGGGATGCCAAAGAAATGCACTGATTCTGACTGGTTTCTAACTGAACCCACTGAAGAGCCACCTTTGTGGTGCTGTTGAAAGTAATTAAGAAGTCACCTTCTGATATGCTGGTGGAACTCACTGGGAAGCCACCCATGGAAGTATAACTGAAATATGCTGAGAAACTATCATCTGCTAGGATGCCTGCAAAACTTGTAGGAAGGCCACTTGTACTTCTAAAAAATTGCTGGGAAATTGCCTGGGGCTATGTGACTGAAGAGCCATCTAGAAGGTCAGTATCCCTGGGCATCTCACAGGAACTGGTCTCCACCCACTGCAGGAGAAAAGAAGACAGAGGAACCAATCAGACTGTCACTCGTTAGTGACCCAGCTTGATATCATGTTAGCTGGAAAAAGAGAAATGTTTACAAGTCCATTTTTAGTATCACAGAGCAGTAAAAGACAGGTGGGTTTGATCTATGAAGGAATAATTTCATAATGCAAATCTGGCATGCAATGTTGTAAACACATTAATATTTGCAATGATAAGTTAAATGTCAGTCAAATATTTACTCTGTGGTACAAAACCGGCTACATACCCAACACAAGTGTACCCACACACACATACACTCATAACTCCTGATAGATTCTCTCACACATGCTGAAGTGTATGTATTTTAGGTCTCTTTTTCTCTAATTCTTTGCACTTGTAATTTAACAAGCTATCCAGTTTGAACTAGAGAATTTGGAGACATCTAATATCCCTTATTATTTTTTTTATTCCTCATCCAATTTGTTACAAATCTTGGTCAATGCTAGCTCTCTTCATATTTATCAACTGATTTAAATAGCATAGGGTATAAAATAGAGTTCAGTAGTAGCTTTGTTGAATGAAATGTTTGAAGTAGTGTGTATCAATTCCATTGTAATTTTACAAAGCCTAAAAATAATTTATCACATTTTTTTTCTTCTGCCAAGGTGACCTTGGAAGCAAATGCTAAGATAAAGCTACTATCAGCTGGAATCTTAGATTAACTATAATGATCTAAATATACTGCTAATATGATAGACTCATAGTATTTATGGGAAATAAATTTATGTACTGCTAAGCCATGAGATGTTAAGATTGCGTGTTACTATGCAATACCCTCAGATAGACTGTGGCCAATTCCTCGTTGTATTAACCCTATGAAGAGAAGAGTAGGATTGAGATGTGTTAACAACTGCCAAACAATCCATCATTTCTCTCAGTCTATGTCTGCGTATCTTCAGGGGCATGCTAATGTTTTCATGTATTATTACCCTTGCAGCACTTTCTTTCCATGAAGGCATCTCTTTCTCTTCTTTAATAATTTTTTTCTTCATCTTGTCTTCTCTGCCTTACATTTTAACCACTTTTCCAAAATTATTTACAATGCAGGTTCATTTGTCATTTTATGCAAGGTGCATGACTAACCCAGGAAAGCTTCAGTCTTTTGTTGTATTGTGACCTTCAACTGATTGGATGAGGCCTACTATGGAGAGCAATGTGCCTCACTCAGTCTACCTATTTAGTTGTTCTCATCCAAAACCACTCCCACAGAAACACCCAGAATAATGATAAACCAGTCAGGTTGCTACATAAAATTAAGCTACATAACATATAATTACTTTTATATCACTAACTTCTTTGTTATTTGGAAAATGTACTTTTAATTATCTCCTGTATCTAAAAATCAAGTTTTATGTCAAAAATATTTTATTTTCATTATATCAGAGTGATAAATGCAAGATTAATATGACAGTTTTATAATATATATTGAGTTCCTTTCATGAAATAAATAAATAATTGACATTTTAACATAATATATTATAGTATATTAATATATTCAGCAGAGCTTCTGTCATTCATTATATGACATGAATAATAAAAAGTGGGAAAAAATTTGTAAAATTATTTGAATAGTTCATGAATAGATATGTACACATCCTCTGTTTTATAATACCATATACAGTATTGTAAAAGATGATAAAAGGAAAAAATGGATATATTCTAATTCAATTTGATTTTAATGTTTGTACTGTAAATGGTACCTTGAAGTATTTATCAATATTTACTTTATCAGGGGAAATCAGATTAAGGCTTAAAAGTTCTAATTTCTAATCCAGCATTTAATAATAATTTGGATATAAAAGTCTGATTTATATGTTTTGTGTTAAAATAGATTGCTGCCTTTTTTTTTTCAGTGAAAGGGGAAGAACTGGGGAAATACCTCCAACATCAGTAGGTATGAGGGAGGGAAGGCACTGATTATAGCTTAGATAGGTACTCTACTTTAGCCTTCCTGTAAAACAACAGACCATTTCATTGCTTTCAAAGAGTATTGCAATGGCTTTCAGTTTAACTAGCTGAAGGACTTGCCATCCCCATCAGACAGTTTGTATCATGATTTGATACTTTCCATAATTTTAATAGTATTTCTATTGAAAACAGTAGGAGTCTGCCCTAGCTTCTACATCGTTTATGGAAAACACCCACAAGTACCCCTGGATATATTCCCACATACATCCTCATTGTTATCACTCATTGATTCAATGATGTGGATAAATATGTATATATATATATATATATATATATATATATATATATGATATGTATATTTATATATAATTAATATAATACATATTATAGATTATATATCCTGCCTGCCTAGGATGAAAATCAATACTAGTTATTACAAAGGGGTGGACCTGAAGCTGACTATCACATTAACAAAATCTAAACCCAGAGAAGAGTTAGTAAAAACTAGGACAAAATTTTGCCACCAGTATTTGAACCTGTTAATATCCAGTGTACATTCTGCAATCTCACCCCCAATTCTTCCATATTAATAGGTAATAAAGAAGATCATATAGTACACATCCTACAATCTCATCCCAAAGTTGTCCATATTAACGGGAAATAAAGATCATTTCTCGCCCAGTAACATATTTACTACCAATATCCAAGGAATTTTATCAAATCCCATTAATCTGCCTCCAAAGAGCCAATATTCTTCTCTTTTTATAAATGTTTATCAATGTCAGTATTCCATCTGCATAGCTAAAATTGTCAAGATCTGGGAAAAATTTGTGATTTTATTCAGTTTGCTAGCTAACATATTAGGTTGCTCTAGTTTTATAGACGCTGGCAGAACACACGAGACTCATGTGTCAGAGACATATAATTTTATTTGCTTTATGGTAATCAGAGCAGCATAAGCATTTGTGTATTTCCTCAGTCCTCTTTGCCACTAAGTCCCATGAGAGCAACCCAGCTGAACCCAGATGGATGCCTGAAAATGTAACTGTTTACATTATATGAAGGGAAACACTCATTTAGGAAACAAATCTTTTATAATGAGTAGTAAGCCTGCCTGCTCCATGGTTAGGCACTCTCTGTCTTCCTAGCTGCTAAACAAACATCATTAAAAAGACGGTCTAGAATAAAAGCAGCCAATGTCTCCGAAAAATGACAAGAAACTGGATAGATCCATAAATAGTTGCTTCTCAATATTAGCTTATTAGATTTATCTACTCTTCTATTTCTCTATCTTCTCTCACCTCCCTCCTTCCTTCTGTATCTCATGCCTCCCTCTCCTTCTCTTTTTTCCTTCCTTCCTTCCTTCCTACCTTTCTTCCATCCTTCCTTCCTTCCTTCCTTCCTTCTTTCCTTCCTTCCTACCTTTCTTCCATCCTTCCTTCCTTCCTTCCTTCCTCCCTCCCTTCCTTCCTTCCCTTTCTCTTTCCAGATGAAGTTCTGTACTTGTTTTTAATTCAATTCATAAAGAGAAGACTAATACACACTGAAAATTCAGATTCTCAAAGCATTTCTGTAAAAATTATAGTCAATAGGCCTAAAAAGATACCCCAGATATTCTATTTTTAAGATGGGGCCATGGGAAGTAAATATATTGAAGATATATAAAAGCAAATGACACACACTTGTATGTGGGTCTACCAATGAAAAAATTGTAAGTTTAGCCTAAATTAATCTGCTTAAATAATGAAATTAAGGAAAAAAAATGTAGACTATTGGCTGGTGTTGATATTCACTCAGGATGACTGGCAAAATATTAGGAAACATTATAGATTGTAATCTCAAACCTTTTGGAAGGTCAAAAGATTTTATTGGGGCAGGATGAAGGCAGCCACTCATTTACATTAGCTTAAGAAAGACATGGAGATGATCAAAGGCTTTACCCACATCTTTTTGTCTCTACTCCTATTTACACATGTAAATTTTATGCTGGGTGTTCCTCTCAGGGGAAGATTAAAGGGGAATTATCTGTTAACAGTGTTTACTCTGGGACCCTGAATCTAGAGCTTTTAGCAGTCCCAAAACCATTCTCTTAATCATGTTAATTATCCACAAGTGTGTTAATTTAGAACCCCTATTATAAAGTCTACCGAATAAAAGTGTGGATGTACAGGGACTCTTGACTGATTGGTTGCATTTCACCCTCGGAAAACAGCAAACAGCCATTCCAAGATCACTTGTATCACTGTGATGGTGTGAAAATGTATTCATTCATGCATCGTTGAGTCAGGGTCTGCAGGACAGACCTCCACAGGTAGTTGTCAAGGCCTTAGGCCAGGTGCAGTGGCTTCCGCCTGTAATCCCAACACTTTGGGAGGCTGATGTAGGTGGATCAGAAGTTCAGGAGTTTGAGATCAGCCTGGCCAACATGATGAAAACCCACGTCTTCTAAAAATACAAAATTAGGCAGGCGTGTACTACCATGCCTGCTACATGGGAGGCTGAGGCAGGAGAATCTCTTGAACCCGGTAGGTGGAGGTTGCAGTGAACCTAGATTGCACCACACTGCACTCCAGCCTCTCAATATTGGCTTATTAGATTTATCTACTCTTCTATTTTTCTATCTTCTCTCATCTTTCTTCTCTCACCTATCTTCTCTCACCTATCTCCTTCTATTTTTCTATCTTATCTCTGGGAGATGAGGGAAGATAGTTGATCCCATTTTTTTAAACAAATGGGAGTAACAAAAGAATAGTCTACCACTTGTAGTATAGATCAAGAATGTAGTAATAAAAAAGGTTAATTTTATAGACCTATCTTTAATTTGATTGGTTAGAGTATCAAAGCTTTTGATTTCTATTTCCTTGTCATTTCAAAGCAAGGAGATTTAGAATACATTATCTTATCTTTAGATCCATAGAAAGTATTCTCAGTAAAGATTATTCATCATAGATATTTTCTTTTCTTAGATGGCGGAAAAAAGACCAGCAAGCTTCACTCATATGTATGTGTATTTTGACATGATATGAAAGATGGGGTTGGTTTTGAAAAGATAGAATTTAGAAGGCATTATAGCTTGAGAAACAGAATAATCCATGGTAACATATCTTAGGGCTATGTTCTGTTTTTATGAAATTGTTAAAATGCTAAAGGAGAAAAAGTGCAATGCATAGATAAACTTGGATATAATACAATAAGCTAGGAATTAGTCATAACAATTCTTTAATATTTGTATACATAAAGTTAGTTTAACACTGATCTATTTTAGTCATATGTAAAGATACCTTAAAAATCTAAACACACACACACACAGCACCTGAATTTTTATACTTTGGTTTAGAAGAATATCTAATGTACCATAAGGGCTAAATAAAGGAAGGCATAATGATAAAAAGCATTGAAATCCTTTGCGTATTTTAAAGATAGTCACGTATTATTTTCATGGGGTAGGGGATGCTGCTGTGGAAATGGGAAGAAGAAAATAAAGCCAATTTGGGAGCTATAACTTATTAAAGCTGAAAGATAAAAAAAAAAAAAGGAAAAGAAAACAAAGCAAGGTCATGAAAGAATGATGAATATGGTGACATGGCTTTCAAAAATGTGAGATAATGGGCCTCCTTCAATTTTTAAAAATTATGCATGTGTCTTTAAACGTGTTTTTCATGCATTGTATTGTGGTGAACATGTTCTTAAATGGGGTTCTTTAGATTTTTTAAAATTATGCATGTCTTTAAACATATTTTTAAAAATTATACATATGTCTTTAAACATGTTTTTCAGGCATTATATTGTGGTGAACATGTTCTTAAATGGGGTTCTTTAGATTTTTTTTAAATTATACATGTGTCTTTAAACATATTTTTTTAAATGATACATGTGTCTTTAAACATGTTTTTCATGCATTATAATGTGAATGTGTTCTTAAAATATCATTGATGCCAACTTTGCATGCAAATAGCACTCTTACTAATATCTTACATGTATGTGTGTCTTTACAGTTTTCTGACACACAGAACAGTATAGTCAACACATCCATTCACCACAATAACACTGTTCTCAACTTTGCACTCAAGTAGCGTTCCAAGAAACATCTTATGCAGTCATACATACCTTAATACATTTTAAAGCTACTTGAAATGTTGCAATATGTATTTCTGTCACTCTAAAGCCGTATTTATGCTACGCAAATGAATTCTATCATGATCCCTATTTTTGTGACTGTTTTGAAAAGTGGACAAAGAGACCATTAGTACTTAGACTACATTACAGAGACAACATAAAACAAATTTCATGAAAATCAGTAAACAACTATTTTAGTTTAAGAGTGCATAATCTGAGGGGGAACCAAGATGGCTGAAAGGGAGCTTCTCCAGAGTGCAACTCCTAGCCAGTGAGACACAGAACCAGAGCCAAATGTGTGTCTCCGAACAAGGTACCAGGTGTCTTCCAAAGGGACTGGTTGAACAGTGGGATTAACCCCAATAAAGGCAGGAAAAGCAGCCCAAAGGGGGAGAGGTCAGGCAAGGCAGGGAACTGTGCCACCTGGGGAGGGCATCTGGCATGGAGGATTGGGGGGGCTTCACCTCCTCGGTACTCT
>PVKP010011378.1:0-61507 GCA_004027715.1 Plecturocebus donacophilus
GCCGAAACTGCCGCGCTGGCGACCCGTGGGGCTGCTCTGCCTGGGGATCTCCTGGTCTGGGGGTAATAAAAATCCGTCTGGAAATGCGGCGTCCACTCACCCTCTGCACCCTCACTGGGAGCTGCAGTCCTGAGCTGCTCCTATGCGGCCATCTCATTTATTTCTTAAAGTCAACTTAGTTAAGCAACTTTTGATTTTTTAAATGAAACTAGAAGTAAAATGTCCTTTTGATGAGGTGAGAAAATTGCTTCAGCCCACAAGATCAAGGTTGCCGTGAGCTATGGTTGTACTGCACTCCAGCCTAGGTGACAGAGCAAAACCTTGTTTTAAATATATATATATATATATATATATATATATATTTGAGAGTTGTAATTGCATTCAACTTGGAAATAATATAAAATTAAGGGACAAATAAAAGTGGTTAACATGAAGCAATAAAAGAACTACTGTTTCCGTCTAAAACTTGGAAGCTGAATAGATTAAGAAAAAATTAATACAAAATCAAAATAGTGGCCTACTTTTGGAATTTAAGGATTAAAAAAGGCATCCACTTGCTCAGTGTGACCCTCTTTTTCCCTCTCCTGCCCACCACACATTTACAACTGGGAGCAATAGGTTCATTTATATTTTGTTTCCCACATGGGAGAAACTGAGATCTGGAAATTTTAACTTCTTCGAAGATTTTGCTACACTAGGGATTCAGATGGGATTGCTCAGCTGATAATGCTGAGTTTCTAAAATGGCAAACTTCATATTGGCCTACATCTTCATAAAAATGTATTTAAGAAATTGAACATTCTTTGTGTTAGGGGCCAGGAGGGATCTAAAGATGAAAAAGAAGAACTAATTTATTTTGTACCTACCCTGAGCTTAAGACTGTGTTAGTCACATGTGTAAAGCTTATCATAATATCTATTTCACTAAATCAGACATCGAAACCCCTTTATGCCTAGTGTTCTATTATAGGAACATTAAGCACATGGGAGTTATTTATATCCTACTGCTCAAAGTCATCAGCAAGATCTGATTGCAAAAATTCAAAAAATTGCAACTGCAGGCATAAATGGGTTAAGGCCTGGCAAGTATAGCAGCCAGGCCTCAAACCCAACAATCAGATTTAATACATCATCTCTTGTTATATACTAACTCTCTAAAATATAGTCCTAGTCTACAAGTTGCTTATCTGCTGGTGTTTTCTCATGATTGTAGAAAAATTAACACTTGTGGGTGTGGTAATTAACATTCAGGAAATATAAAATTGTGTTGGAAGAGATCAGGGTAGGAAATGAGTGTATTTATTTAATGGAGCAACAGGAAAGTTTTCATGGGAAAAATAGTGTTTGAGACCAGTTCTCAAGAAATGAGAGAATTTTAACAGGTAGAGATGGGCTCAAGGGCATTCTACAAGAAAGGAAGGACTCAGCTAAAATTACATATGCAAGAAAGTACAACAATAATCAGGAAAAAGAAATTAGAGTTTTATGGAGGTTTTAAAGTAAAAAACCAAGAAGTTCTTAAATACTAAGAAAGTATTTAGTTTAAAAGACATTTAAAGAAGATACTGGATTGAAGTATTATTTTAAAGGATTCTGAGGAAAGTTGTGACTAGTTAAGAAAGATTAATATTGCCTCACAAAGAGACCAAAATATAGAGCTCAATTAGGAAATACTCATAATAGACCAAATACATGTGGGTCTTGGCAACTGATTGTATGTGACAGCATAAGAGAGGTGTTAGAGATGCTTCTCTGGTCTTCTCTTCTGTTCTTTTCCTTTTTAACTACTAAAATGCTGCTTCCTTTTGTACTAGTTAGTAATTTCTTCTATTAAAGTTTCCCTGATCAAATTACTGGTGTGTTTTCTGTCTCTGTCTCACAGACATATTATTGTTCTACATATAATAGATATCACATAGATGTAGCATTGGGTAAATTCAGAGTGCACCTTCTACATGTTGGTATATTTTCTTTTCTAAGCATTAGCAATTGATCATAATGCAGCGGAATCTATATCCAAACTTAGTCCAAGAAACCAAGTTACCCAAGTATATGCTGAAATAAAAACAAAACACCAGAAAATTTCTCTAGTGAAACAAATTCAAAAAATGTATAAAATGTTGTTCTCGTTTACAACAGGCATATTAAAGAAATAAATACTTGAATAAGGACAAGATAGAGTAAAATGGACTTGAGATTCAACTGTGATTTGCTGAAATTAGATGATCTAAGACAGATAAATCACCAAATGAAAAAAATCAAACACAAATAAAATATGTTTTGTCAATCTTCTATGTCTACTCTAGTGAAGAGAAATAAAAATATTGGTTAGTTCTTGGAGAAATTATTATTGTTTTTTCTAGAGACATAGCCCAGGGACATTCTATTATGTAGACCAGAAGTAAGAAATTATGGCAACAAGTTGACCTCCTGTTTTGTAAATAGCACTCTAAAGACAATTTACATATTGTTTATACCTGCTTTTGCTTCACAGTGTAGAACAGAGTAGTTGCGACAGGGACCACATTACCCCCAAAGTCTCAAATATTTACTCTCTGTTTCTTGAGTGAAGTTTCCAACCTTGGAGAACATCAGATCTCCCTCATTTCCCTCTTTGCAATTGACGCTTAAAAGAAGCTAAGCAAATGGGCGTGAATGTGTTTCAATAAAACTTTATTTATAAAAACTGGCTGCAGGCTAGATTTAGAGCAGAGTAGGTATGTAATAAATATTTGCTGAACAAGTGGAAAAAATGGATTGCTTTTAGATTTTAAAATTGCCTGCTCATTCTCTTCTTTTTTCAGCGTTTGTGGTATCTAGATGAGATGCATGTGACAACTGCAGACTGGGCATGATGAATGACTTAGGAAACCTCTGGAGGGTACCTACTTTGTGGTCATAAACCACTGTGCCTTTGTGGAAAACACTGCAGTCCTGGGGCAGAAGATAAACTTCATGCTTGATAAAAAACAACCAAAAGGTAAGGTTTTCTTCTGGTGTGCTGCAGTCTTTAGTCTTCTTCTGTTTTCCATTCCCACTGGCAGTTCAAAGATGTCCTTAATCCATCATATGCCTCTTGAGTGTGTGCTGTGGGTTTACTGTCATGATGAAAAACTACTTCATGAACTTAGTGGAGGAACTCGGGATTGAGTCTGAGCTGTTTACATAGCTTCTGGGGAAAATGTCGCCCAAATGTGGGGGAAACAATCCAAGAGGCACTTCAAGTATTTGTTTTGAAATAGAAATATTGATGGTGGTACATGTTTGTTTTTTGTTTTTTCCAAAGGTGTTTGTTAGTTCCATAAATCCAGGTAGGTGAATTTCATTAGCAAACTTCAGATTACTAACTTGATGATGCTACCTCTGTTTTGTCTCAAATCTGCCCCCACATCTCTGTCCTACTGCTGCTAGTATAATTCAGACCCTTTCCCCAAAACTGTTACCTTCAACTCTTTCATGTCTCTAATTTGTTTTACCTTTCTCAGCTAGATTAATCTTCCTGAAGCACAAATCCAATCATATCAATATTTTTCTCAGAAACAAAATAATATCCCTTTGCCTGGAGAATAAAGTCTAATCTTAGCCAGTTGACTCAGCTCAGGCTCCATTTATCTCCACCATTCATTACCTCTCCTGCTTATAATCAATTACTGGCATACCTCAGAGACATGATGGGTCCAGTTCCCAAACACCCCAATAAAGTGAATATCTCAATAATGCAATTGCACAATTGCTTTGGTTTCTCAGTGCATATAAAAGTTATGTGTACATTGTAGCTTATTAGGGTACAGTTGATTTATGTCTAAAAAAATCTATATACCTCAATTCAATAAAAAATAGTATATTAGTAAAAACTGCTAACAATCATTTGAACCTTCAGCAAAGTGTAAACTTTGATGGCTGCCGATCTAGTCAGAGAAAATGGTTGCTGAGGGTTGGAGTGGCTGTGGCAATTTCTTAAAATTTAATTGTTTTAAATTAAATTTCCCATATCAATTGACTTTTCCTTTCACAAAAGATTTCACTATAGTATATGACTCTATGCAATAGCATTTTACCCACAGAAGAACTTCTTTCATAATTGGAGTCAATTCTCTCAAAGTCTGCTGCTTCAACTTAAAGTCGCTACCTGCATTAATCCTTGCTAAGAAGAGAGTCAGCCTGCCCTTTGAAGTTTGAAGCCAGGCATTGAGTTTTCCTCTCTAGCTATCAAAGTCATAGACGGAATATTCTTCCATTTTAAGGTGGTTTATGTTGCATGAAAAATCGGTTGTTTAGTGTAGCCACCTTCCCCAATGATCTTAGCTAGATCTGGATAACTTGCCATAGCTTCTACATCTGGACCTGCCTGCCTCATTATGTTATGAACAGGGCTTCTTTTCATAAACCTCACAAACCAACCTCTGCTACTGTCAGACTTTTCTTCTGCAGCTTTCTCACCTCTCTCAGTCTTCAGAGAACAGAGGAGTTAGGATTTTGCTTTTGATTAGGCTTTGGCTTAAGGGAATGTTGTGGATGGTTTGAACTTCTATCCAGATGTCGAGTGACCATGGCCTGTGACACAGACCTCAGGAGGTCCTGAGAACATGTGCCCAGGGTGATCAGGGTGCAGCTTGGTTTTATACATTTTAGAGAGAGATGATATAGCAATCAAATACATTTAAGAAACACATTGGTTTGGTCCAGAAAGGCAGGACAACTCAAAGTGGGACAGGGTGGGGGGTGGCTTCCAGGCTATAGGTAAATTTAAACATTTTCTCGTTGACAATTGGTTGAGTTTGTCTAAAGTCCTGGGATCCATAGAAAGGGAATGCTCAGCTTAAGATAAAAGATTTAGAGACCAAAGTTCTTTTGAAGTCTTATAATGGCTGCCCTTAGACACAATAGATGACAAATGTTTCCTATTCAGATCTTACTCTCTTTAGGATTGGGAGGGTCTGGAAGAAAAAGATCTAGCTATATTAATAGAGATTCTTTACAGATGCAAATTTTACGCCACAAAAAACAGCTTTGCAGGGCCATTTCAAATTAAGGCAAATAAACATGTATTGGGGTGAAATATTTTGATTTTCATCCCTGTCTTGTGATGTTATGCCAGAATCAGGTTGGAAAGTAAGTCACGGTATATAAGGTTAAATAAAACCCCAGAAAGGAATTTGGGCAATATAAAAAAATCAGACTTTAATCCTCACAGACCACTAAAACTTCTTTCATATCAGCAATAAGGCTGTTTTACTTTCTTATCATTTGTATATTCATTGGAATAGCACTTTTAATTTCCTTCAAGAACTTTTCCTTTGCATTCACAACTTGGCTGTTTGGCACAAAAGGCCAACCTTTGGGTCTATTGAGGATTTGGAAATGCCTTCCTCACTAAGATTAATTATTTCTAGCTTTTGACTTAAAGTGAGAGACATGCGACTCTTCTTTTTGCTTGAGAACTTAGAGACCATTGTAGATTTATTAATTGGCTTAATTTAAATATTTTTATGACTTAGGGACTAGGGAGTTCCAAGGAGAGAAAGAGAAGTGGGAGAGTGGTTTAATGGTGGAGCAGTCAGAACACACAGCATTTATTATGTTTACCATCTTCTTTGGGCATGGTTTGTATCACCCCAAACCAATTATAATAGCAACATTAAAAATCATTGATCACAAAGTGCCATAAAGGATATAAAACAATGAAAAAGTTTAAAATGTTGCAAGAATGAGCAAAATGTGACACAGAGATGCAAAGTGAACATATGCTCTTGGAAAAATGGTGCAGAAAGACCTCAATACAAGCTTGGCACAAACCCTTAATTTGGAAAACAAAACAAAAAAACCAATATTAGAAGTGCAGTAAAGTAAAGCACAATAAAAGGAAATGTTCTGCACTTTCTTTCATGGAAGGTTGCCAGATAAAATATAGAAAATCCAGTTAATTTGAATTTTTATATAATAATAATTTATATTATAAATATAATAAATGTATTATATTATATATAATAAATGTAATAATAAAAAATTTTATATATATAAAATATAATATAATAAATAAAAAAATAATAAATATAATTATATAAATTATAAAATAATTTATATAATAAATGGGTAACTTTTTAGTAAAAATATAGCTCAAATATTGTGTGGGAAATATTCAGAGGAAAAAAGTATTCATTATTTAACTGGATGTCCTGTATATTTATTTGCTAAATCTGACAATCCTACTTTCATGTCCACTATGTTTACCAGATTTAAAATAATCTTTGTTCTTAGCTGGATACATTGGCTCACACCTATAATCCTAACACTTTGGGAGGCTGAGGCAGGTGAATCACTTGAGGTCAGGAGTTTGAGACCAGCCTGGTCAACAAGGTGAACCCTCTTCTCTACTAAGAATACAAAAAATTATCTTAGCATGGTGGTACACATCTGTAGTCCTAGCTACTCAGGTGGCTGAGGCAGAAGAATCACTTGAGCCTGGGAGGCGGAGGTTGCAGTGAGCGGAGATCACACCATTGCTTTCCAGCCTGGGTGACAGAGTGAGACTCCTCAAAAAAAAAAAAAATCTTTGATTTCCTGTTCTCTATATGCATCTTATGCTTTTCAGCTGTTCTGATTTGGCCGGAATTACCCCCTAACTACCTAGATGCCATAAATAAAAGTATAGGGCATAGTGCATTAACACCTTTTTTGCAAAGTTGACATAACATAGAGAAAAGGATATAGATGAGATAGCATGAGATGTACTCGGATTATCTTCATGGCTCCAACTTGGCCAGCTCTGTGACTTTAAAACAAATAACTTAGTTTATCTAGCCTTCAGTTTCTTCATCTACACAGTAAGGATAATAATACCAACTTCACATGATTGTTTTTAGAATTAAGTGTGAAACTTTAAAAAAGCTTTATAAAAACAGATAGCTGATTGAAGCAGTTCAATAAATAACAGCATGTTATCAATTTTCTCCTCATATCAGTGCTTCTCAAACTTGCAAGCCCTCAACATACCCACACCTAAAACGTATCTGTGGATTCCAATGTAATAAGTACTTCATTAAATAGCTCAAGGTAAAAGTGGTTACTGTAGATGATCATTTCATATCTTATAACCATAAACACTAATCAGACTTAAGCAATGAAACTTGCTGGCAAAACAAGGTCATGAAGTATTTACCTAGGTAATCCAGAATAGAATTTTATTTTTAGATTATTAACAAAACCCAAAGACAATATTTAAAAACTGTCATAAAGAAGTTTATGGAGGCACAGGAATATACTAACAGATCCTCATTACAGAAACACTGTAGTCTATCATACTTACACATGTGCTTTATTCTCTATGAGACAGACTGTCTTTTGAAAGACTACATTTTGGAGTCTGTTTCTTCTCCATAGATTCCTCTGCAGAGTGGAATGTTATATTGAGGACTGGAGGGCTAAATAACTAAACAGATAAATACTGATCTTTTATTGAATTCAGAAGTATAGGCTTTAAGTGGAGACTTACGTGTATGTTCAGCCAATTTACCACTGCATTCAAAGCCCCTTCTTGATATTGTATTCATATCACCTCTGCTAGGTAGGAAATGGGTTATGTGGCTTTGGCCATGGTATACTGGACATCTGACCTGGCTGGCACATGCTGAGTCAACCATATTTTCTCTTGCAGGATATAGAAATTGTTGTTAGTCTCTGGTAGGTGCTTAAAATGAAAGTTGTACTCTGGCTCCCACAGGACATCTGAATTCTGCTGGGAAAAGCAGAGAAAACTGTTCTGCAGAGGGTGATAGCAGTGCAGCAGTTACTGAATATGAGTGTGGAGAAATTGCAAAATAACATTATGACCTGGCTTTCCACTTTTGATAGAGTCTCTTATGGGAATAAAGTGTTCGTAACTCCTATTTTTGTTTAAGGGAATTTGAAACTATTTTTTGTCACAACTAAATAATCAAATTAAGGCACCTGGGTCAAAATTGGAACTGGACTATACCTGTCAAGAGAGTTGCATGGAATAGCGAGGAACACCTGTGGGCAGTGTAGATTTTAGAGCAGGTCATATGCATGGTGCTGTGTCTACACAGAGGAAACTGACAGAAAGTGAGTTGGAATGTTAGACCTGTGAGAGAAAGGATCACTGATTGGCTGAGTGGCCATCAAAACACTTGGAGAAATTGTATAATAACATTTTAACTCAGTCATGATATACAATCTGTACCCTTGCTTTCCTTTTCCCATTAAATATTTGGAAAAATTACAATATTTACTACATTTTGGAATGTCTTATATTTTAAAAATAATGTGCGGGACAAATAAGTTGGGTGGTGAGGTTGATGCCTTATTTGACTAAATGCAGCAACGGGGCCTGGAGTTCGGTTTCAAATATCTTAGGCTTTTGGTTCAGTTTTCATTTAACAAAAGGGTTTCACTGATAATATTTTTTCATAAAGCCAGTATAGAAAGAATCTTGGATGAGGAATTAAAAGATGTGGGCTAACATCCATGATCCATCACCTCTTTGTTGCATCTCAGGTTATGTTACTGATAAGAGTAATCCTGAAAAATATTAGAACATTTTTATAAAGTCTGAGTATTATTTTAAAAAGATGAAACCAGGTTGTAAACAGTAAAAGACTAAACAGGTAAAAGATAACATTATTTCATTATTATCTCATTTTTAATTTCATCATACCTCTTAATTGTTCAAGAGGTAAAAGATAACATTAACACTTTATTTCCATAAGGGGTTCAATCAGAAAGTAGAAAGCCAGGGCACAATGTTACTTTGCAATTTCTCTATACTCAAAGACTAAAGAGGTAAAAAATGACATTGTTTAGGCTTACAATTTAGATTTGAGCTCTTTTGTTATTTTTTACAATGCCTGTCTCAGTAACAGTGCCCTAGGAAGAACTTACAGATTATTGAATGAGTGAATCTAGGCTTCAAGGTCACATATATGTTATACATGCAGTCTCCCCTCTATATCTGTGGGTTCTGCATCTGTAGATTTAACCAAGATTGAAAATACTTGGAAAAAAAAATGAACGATAAAATATAACAAATACAACAATAAAGTATAATGACTACTTATATAGCATTTAGATTGTATTAAGTGTTATAAGTAATTTAGAGGTGATTTAAAGAGTACAGGAAAATGTATGTAGGTTCTATGCAAATGCTATGCCATTTTATACAGGGATCTAGCATCTGTAAGTTTTGGTATCCTTAGGGGTCCCGGAATCAATTCCCAGGGGATACAAAGGGACAACGGTATATAAATAAGTCAATCTCAAAGTATTCATTGACAAAGAGGATGCAAACTGTCTTTGTCTACTGTGGCACAAAGGACAGAAAATAGCAACAGAAATGATTTAGATTAGAGTCACATCTAAGAATTCAAATTGTACTCAACAATAGAATTGTAGCAGAGAAGGAAGGGATATCCCTTCTCTAGAATCTAAAGAGTTTGGATTCTGTTCTCCTTGGAGCAATTTAAGACAAATCTTGGGGCACTTGAAAATCTCTCAACATGTTTTTTTCTATCCCTTTAATTTTAGGATTAAAAGGAACCCAAAATCTTCTTTACTGCTGAGATAGACATTGTTGTCTTCTGTATGGGTTTAGATAATACTGGTATAGTAGAAAGTGTCCAACAAATACAGTGCAGCATATGAGTATTTTGGTTGGTTTCTCATTAGCTACTTTAAGTATATTTTTTGAAGCATTTTTGATGTATAGTTCTAAAAGGCTTAAAACAATCTGTGGGCCTTTTTACCTCCAGTGAATCATCCTGAGGGCCCATGGCCAGTTCCTCTGGAACCTTTGATGTGAGTAACAGGGAGATTGTGACTACTGCTCTTGTGACTAATTTCACGGTGGTTACTTTTGTTTACGGTACAACATAAATGAATCACCACATCCATTTCATGGCTTTACATAACTATATAAACAATACATTTCAGTTTCTGACTGTGACAGCTTCTAAAATGATGATAACATACAGACTGGAAGATAGGACAACTCTAAAAGTTTCCTTCATAGTCTTCCTGGCCAGGTGATTCTTACTTTTAGAACTGCCTTTAGACTGGGGCAAGACAGACCCCTATTCTAGGTCCTGCACTTTATGGGGCCTCATGTGTCACACAAAAGTACAGAGATTACATTTGTTAAACAATGTGATATTATATTACCTTGTGCCTGTTAGACTGACTATTGCAATAAAGATGAAAGATAAAATGTTGGAGAGGATGTGGAGAAGAGAACACTTGGATATTGTTGATGGAAATGCAAATTAGTAGAGTCATTATGGAAAATGGTATTGAGATTCCTAAAAATATTAAAAATAGAACCACCATATGATCTGGGAATTCCACTACTGGGTATATATCCAAAAGTTATGACATAAGTATGTCAAAGGTATATGTGTACTCCTGTGTTCATTGCAGCATTATTCACAATCACTAAGATATAGACTCAGTCTAAGAGCCCATCAATGAATGAATGGATAAAGAAAACATGATATACACACACAATGGAATACTATTCAGCCTTAAAAAAGAAGGAAATCCTGTTATTTTCAACAATGGGGATAAACCTGGAAAAACATCACATTAAGTGAAATAAGCTAGGCACAGAAAGACAACTACTGTATGATCTCACTTATCTTGGAGTCTACAAAGGTTGATCTCATAGAAGTAGAGAATAGAATGGTGGTTAACAGTAACTGTGGGTTGGGAAGCTTGAAGAGATATTTGTCAAAGGTACAAAAATTTCAGTTAGATAGACAGGAGCAAGAATTTCAAGATATCTATTATATAGCATGGTGACTATACCTAATAACAACATGTTGTATTCCTGAGAATGACTAAGAGTAGATTTTGTGTTCTCACTACAAAAAATAAGTATGCAAAGTAATTCATCCATTAATTAGCTTGACTTCACTATTCCACTATGTATGTTTCAAAACATGTTGGACATGATACATATATGCAACTTTTATTTCTCATGTTTTTAAAGAACATATGTTTACTTCTGTCACTTGGGATCCAGAACTTAGCACTGGCACAGTATAATCTGAAACCACGAACGTTAATTCTCATGACTAACACTGTTCAGAGCTCTGAGAAAGCACTTCTCTACATCTTGCCCTATATTTTCCAAACAAAAGGCAATAATATCCAAATGCCATAAAAGTTTGTGAGTTGTGCTGTTGCCAATGTCAAAGATGGATAGTGCTTTGAAATGAGAGAGGGTCTGGGTGGCAAAAGCACATAGACTTTAAAAAAGGCAAATAATTTGTATCTAGGTTAGGTCAGGACCACTTTAGGTATTACGAATAAAGGACATTTATTAAAGGAATTAGGGTTAACACAATAGGGAGAAGAACTAAGAGAGTGAACATTGGAAAATCTTCAACTGGAGGGTCTGGGAAATGGTCACTAATAGTTACCCTGAAGCATTAAAGCAGGTGATTTCTAAAAGGTTGTTAGGAAACTTCTGCAGTATCAGTATCTCTGGGAAACTTCCCACCAACTGTCAGGCTACCACAGAAATGTGAGTGCATCTGAATTGTCTGAGGAGCCATAGTGCATCCTCATCTGCCCATAAATCTGGGCACCATGAACTCGTAAGAATAATGATCTCTCCTCTATTCTGCCTGCAAAGTACTGCAAGAATTTTTCCAATTGAAAAACTCTAACTCAGAAGCATTCAAAACTGGGGTTCCTGAAAAATGTAGTGTCTGACTATTCTGCCAGAGGAGGAAGAGAGAAGGGGTGATGGTGAGTTGACAGCAGAGAACTGAACACAGTGCACCCCTTTGTCAATTCAGCAACCACGCAAACTCTTCTCCCTATATTTAATTTTGGAATAAAGACAAAGACAACACCTTGTTTCCAACTAATATTATACAATTAACCTTAATTCAAGTGTGCGCATTCTTTTTCCCAAAAGGGAAGGTGGTAAAGCTCAAATGTCACTTTATTCATCTCAGTTCATGATTAAATATGTTAAAACATAGAGTTTGACTATTTTGAGCATATTTTGTACTTGGTATGAGGACGGAGGTGGAGGTTAATTTATGCAAATATGTACATATCAAAGAATAAAGAAAATTACTAGCTTTTTTCTTTTTGTTTTTAACTAGCAATTTGTTACATGGCCATAGTTGGTATTTACAGTATGAAAATATCAAATTGTCTTCCACGAAACTGGTCCTTGGTGCCAGAAAGGTTGGGGACCAGTGGCTTAGGGCAAAAAGATTATGGATACCCTCTTCCATTATCCAGTGCATAATCTTTTTGACCTAAGCCAGTGGTCCTCAACCTCTTTGGCACCACGGATGGGTTTTGTGGAAAACAGTTTTTCCATGGACTTGTGGGGCAGGGTAAGGGATGGTTTCTGGATGGAACTGCTCAGACATAAGATTTTCATTAGAAGCACACAACCTAGTTCCCTCACATGTGCAGTTCACAATAGGGTTCCCGCTTCTATGAGAATCTAATGCCACTGCTGATTTGACAGGAGGCAGAGCTCAGGTGATAAAAATTGCCCAGCTGCCGCTTACCTCCTGCTATGCAGACCAGTGACCCAATACTGGTCTGTGGCCTGGGAATTGGGGCCCCCTGCCCTTTTCAAGTATATCAGGTAGTCATAGTTTGCCTACTGGGAACTCAGAATTGGTGCCTATGTTGCTAACAAGTTGCTCTCTCAGCAATGGTTGTAGCCCTATCAGCCATGGTGAATGAAAATGCATGTTTCTGAGTCTGCAGTTACTCACCACAACTCTGGCCATGGTTGATACACACAGAATAGAACATTTTGTCCACTTCATTGAGGAGAGTCTGCTCTGCTGTGTTTACCCTGCTGTGGTTACATGAGACACAAATATCTCTCACATTTTGTGCTTATTCTGATTCATCCACATCTTATCTCTTGACCAGTTTTTCCAATTTTTGAATGTCACTTTTCAAAAATCGCCAGCCATTCAGCTAAGTTGTTAGCAACTGCTCACAAATAAGTGTAGATTCATCACTCATCTTCCCTCTTCTTTCTGACAAAGCAGATAACTGCTCAAAGGTCTACCTACAAGAAGGATATCCCTTAAGCAGTTCCCCTTCAGGACTCTTGCCACCATCCATTTGAGTGATTTTACATTACCTTCTAGAACCACTTAGAAACTATGCGCAACTGTTTTTTTTCTTCCAGTGAAGGGAAGATTCCCTGAGGCCATAATGTGAGTTGAGGAAGAAGAGATATTGCAGTAGGAGTAGGCAACACAGGAGTTAAAATCACTTGCTCATGCGACTGAGGTATCTTCAGGACGCAGTCTCAAATACAGCACTTCTGCTTGCTAATCGATTGCTGTCACCCACATCAATCTTTATGGCTAGGTAGTTCAGAGAGTGCTGAACTTACGATGAGCAGTTCAGGTTACATAGTAACTCTGAGGCTTATGCCATGTGTTCTGGGCCCAGTGTATAGCAGAAGCTGTAATTGAAAAGGAAAATGGGTTTCTGCAGAAAAGCGTATGATTTACTCTAGAATCCCAGTGGTCTGCATGGTGATTTATCTTTAGGGTCTTGCCAAAGGCTCATACACATCTCTATCAGATAGCTCTTGTACTGAAGCACTGTGTCATATGGCACAAATGGCCAAAGAGCTTGCAGAGCAATGTGGACCTGTCACAGAGCCTTTTCTTTCTTTAGTCTGCATAAAAAACTAGAATTCTTACAAGTGACTTGATAAATGTATCCCAGAAGCCTTCATGCCCAACTCTGACATATGTTGGCTTCAAAATTGAAAGAGGCCCCATAGGCATTATGCTTCTTTCTTGGCGGTGGTGGGTACCAGATGTACCAGCTGTCTCTTCACCTCTGAGCTGATATGTTGTCATGCCTAGACCACTAAAAGTATGGAAACTTTACCGAAGCTCTACAGTATCCTGAATTATTGAACGGTTTCTTTTAAATGCTTTGTCATCCATATGTGTAATCAAATTGTCTAGGGAAGGGATTGGATAAATTTTTCTGTAAAGGGCCAGTTAGTAAATATTTTAGGCTTTATAGATTACATACAATCTTTGTCTCCTCTTTTTCACCTTTCTCCTCCTCCTGTTCCCTCCTTTCTCCTTCTCTTTTTCCTCCCCTCCTTCTTCTAACCCTTAAAAAATGTAAAAATCATTCTTAGGTAATGAGCTCTGCAAAATTGGGGTATTTTGTAGAGCTTTACTTTGGGGCAATATTTTTCAAATTATCTGTGGTATATAGTTTTTCAAAACTTTAAAAATTTTCAATCCATTCCAACTTCCACTTTTGTAAAACAGTAAAAATGAGTAAAAAAAATAAAATTATGAAGATATACAAAATATATTTAAATTTTAAAATATCAACAAAATTTTAACAGACGTAAAATTATGCTGTCAAATTACTATAAAATTTCTAAATGCTTAGTCTGAATTTCAGTAGTTAATTCATTGCAAATTAATCACAGATAACTTTTAAATCCCCACCAGTATGCAGATATGCCTAATACTGATCTACAGTATTTGTTGCTTTCTGCTCACCAAGGCAATCAACATTTAATGTAGTGGGTTGTTGTCATGGTCAGTGGAATTGCCAGATTATTAAGATCCTTATACCCTAGATTAAAACAATAGTCTGAAAAGTTAATATATTCCTGAAAGAAGGGAGAAGAGGTATATTGCTCCCCCTTCTTTTATTAAAAAAAGGAAAAGAGAAATACAGAGATAGAGGTGGAAAGTGAGAGGGAGAAGAAGAGGGAGGAAGATAATTCACAGATCAGCAGTTGCATATCAGGTACTAGAGGTTTTGTTGATTTTCTGGAGTAGCAGTTGTTATTGGAGTCACCCTTCAATTTATGACATTTTCCTGTACTTCTCCAAGATTCATCTGGCTTCTGCATTGTCTGAATAGGTGAGGTGAGCGGGTATGTGAAAGAAATTGTTGCCCTGTCTTGTAAATCCTTGTGGGTGGCCATAATCTCTATGGTCCCTCTGACAATGCGGTTTTCCTTTTGGTTTTGCCACTCCTTGTCATGGACTGTGAGTGCCAATGGGGTCTTTATAGGATAGAATTATCTTACAGCTGCACTGGGACACATCTATTCTTATCTCTGGGAATTCTGGAAGTCTTGTATTGACACCTAAGCAAGATAATGATAGCCAGGGAAGTAATGTTGAAAGTGCTGTTAAAAGTTTGAAATTTCCTTGATGGAAGCCAGAACCAACTTTGTTACATTGTTAAGGGTGTGTAGATTAGTTATACCTGATTTAACCGTTACACAGGCTGGTTTTGGCTATGTGGTGAGTGGAGCACAGAAGGCCTCACTGGAAGCCTTTGCCTGAGCTCTCCTGAAGCTAAGAATCCTCACACATACCTGGATGGCTTATAAGCCCCTCCTGTGCAATTGAGAAAGGAAGCTGGGGAGCTGTGCCTGGAAGTCTCGGGACCTCTGGATTGTTTTGTGCTGGCTTTCTTCTCATCTACCATTTACTTTGTTTTTATATACATTTATGTGAATGTATTCTGAGGGATTTTGTGCGGCCTTTTAATTTTCTGACTTTATGTAATCATTGTAAGGTCATTACTCTCTCTCTTTCTTTTTTCTTTTTATTTGTTGAGATGGAGTCTCGCTCTGTTGCCCAGGCTGGAGTGCATTGCACCATCTTGACTCACTGCAACCTCCTCTTCCCAGGTTCAAGTGATTCTCTGGCCTCAGCCTCCTGAATATCTGGGATTACAGGAAACTTCCATTATGCCCGACTAATTGTTTTGAATTTTCATAGAGATGGGGTTTCACCATGTTGGCCAGACTGGTCTTGAATTCCTAAGCTCAGGTGATCCGCCTGCCTTGGCCTCCCAAAGTGCTGGGATTACAGGTGTGAGTCACCATGCCCAGCTAGTCATTACTCTTTTTAAATTTAATCAATCAGAAAACCAATTCCAAATTCTTATCCTTAAGACTATTATCCCTAGAAACTTTCCATACTAAGAAGCATATAAGTTTGTTTCATCAGGAATATGGGAATGAAAGGGTTTAATATGAGTAGGGGCTTCATAAATGTAGAAAAATTTTGGGGAATGAGGATAGGAGAGGCTGTAGGTAGAAGATCATAGTCACTGACCACCGTTGTTATGGGCGATATTAAAAATGACTGCCATTTTCAGCACTTGCTGAGAAAATTCCCACAAGTAAGGAAAAAAATAGCTATTTTTAATAATTTTGACTTAAAATGTTAATTTCTAACTCTTGAATATTCAGACATGTAGTATATGGACCTGTATTTCTATTCTTGCCTGGTCCCTGTAAGTACTAGGGGTGAGCCTGCTTTTTCTTATGATATTTCCTTGACAGAGCCTTTCCTTTGTGGAAACTTTGGGTTCATTTACTCTGTATCCCCTAATGATCATATTTGACCAACTCAGATTTTTTCCTTTCCTATAGTGGTGATCAGGTTTTGTGCTTGTAGATGATCTCCAGGGCTTTATGTTACCTCTAACACTGAGTCTTGAAGCCAATATTATTAAGTTTGCATGAACTTAATAGACTGTCATGTAGTAACTTTATTGTAGTATATCTCCAATTAGTGAAATAATTTCCTGGTAAATCTGGAGAAGATTTTAGAGCTTATTTACCCCTATGGTTAAAATAAGAATAAAAATATATATAATAATAAATGTTACATGGCATTTTCTGGGGGTAGATGTTGAGCATTGTTAGACAAAGTTAGGGGGTGATTTGGGGTTCTCCCCTTCTACCCCTACTATTTAACCAAAACTAAAGATGATTTGTTTTTATCTTATTTGTTTGTATTTCTTGGTAATATTTTGTTTTGCAGTACCTGTTTTAAAGTTTTAAAAATGTTTAAAATATACTGATCTAATGCAAGTCTTTACTTTATATTTGAGGAGATTGCAGTCCAGAAAAATAAATGCACTTGCTTAAAGTTACATAATGAAATAATGATTGATCTGGGAGTAACACCTAGGTCCCTACATCCTGACTATGCCCTTTGGAGTTTTCTTGCAAGTGCTCAAATTGTAGAGATCAAAGAACTCTTGAAGTTATTTAAAAAGAAACGTAAAATGCCCCGATAACTTGCTTTACTTAAATGCAAATAAAATTTCATGTCAATCAAATAATCTACATTACATTCTAGAATATATGAACATAAGCTGATGTTAGAAACACACATACATGCAGAGAAAAAATAACTTGAAACTTAAAACATCAATTTTTTCCTACATGCTTGTTTCCTGCAAGTTGGGAAAATGCTGTTAGTGGCAGAGTACCTAAGTGTAACTGGAGAAATACCACTATTCTCTGAAGGCAGATGCAGAATTTGAGAACCTTATCCCACTTTATGCCATTTTCTACCTGTAACTTCTAAGGCTGTGATTAAACAAAATTATAGCTAATGTTTTATATATTTAAAATTGGCATTTATTTCATGCAATTGAAAAACAATTTTCTTAATATCTCAAAAAGCTTGAGGAAATTAAATTCTGATCTCTGGTAAGAGATCTAAAATACATTCTAAAAATGTGTTCTTTAGTGTCTCTGAGTTTGGTCTTCAGTTGAAACGTGTAAAGATTCAGATAACAGTATTCAAGTGATCCGAAAATGTCTTATGATTTTTTAAGCCTGTACTAATACAAGTCTAATTTTTCTTTTTGATAAATCAGGACTTTCTGCTAATCTAAAAAGAAGATGAATGCATCACAAATAGTTCAATTATGAAGTTGAGTGTTGTAAACATTAATAGAAAATTATCAGAAGCATGAAGATAAAAATGAACTCTTCAGTAAGCTCAATCAGGTGGTCTTAGATCAAACTGGACACTAAAAAAATCTTATTTAACCCCTCAAGGGCTGTTTACCAGATATTTCACTTACAATTGGAATGTTATATGTCAAGTACATCCAATAGGGTGACAATCCATGAGGCAATTTGAAAGTTTCAGTGTGTCTTTTAATTCTGCCTCTATAGTTGCTGAAATCTGTCTTTTGAATATTTCTGCTTTGAGGTTAAACACAGCTTTAAAATATGACAAAACTGGTGAATAATAATGTAGTTTGACATCATTGACTATGGTGACAGTGTAGTCAGTCACCAGTGAATGTTGAATATATTCTATGTGCCAGATATCCAGGTGGTGATTCTGGGGGTGGAGATGTGAAGGGATATGGTTTTAGAAGCTTGGGGTCTTCAGAATATGTGATGCAATGGATGAGGATGTGGGAGGTAATACTCATGATTATAGAGTTGCCTAGGAGTTGCCAGACTAGAAATTGTTAATTGACTGGAATACAGTAGGTGACTAAGAAAGATTTTAAAGTGACCAGCAGCTAAAAAGGAACCTTTCCAGGCAGAGGAAAACAATATGTTAAGAGGCAATGAAGAAAGTGGTTCTTAGAAGAATCTTCCAAGGCCTTTAAATCAGGACTGGAGATACTATGGAGAGTAGTTAAGTAGAACTGCTTGGACTTGGGGTTAGGACCAAAAGAACTGCATTTTCTTAGGGACCAAGGATGCTGAGGAAACTAATTCTTGTTTTAACAATGGGGAGAGTTAACTGTGGAGAATGAGAATGAAGAGCAGTGCTAGACGTTGACCTACTGGAAGATAAAATGCAAACAACTCCTAAGATTTAGATTAATTTCCTAAAATCAAGAAGATAAATATTTGGCCTAGACACTCAGAATTTCTCACCTGTTTACAGTTCTATTCTGAGTACATACTATACCTTTTCTTACTATGACTGTCTCATCATGTCTCCATCCCTTCCCCAAATCTTTATTCTAAGTAAATTCTTATATAGCTTTACTGAGTATAAATAGGTCATAAAAATGAACTCTATAAAAAAGTTTATATAAACATATAAAAAAGTAACTGAATATGGTAGTCAAAAAAGAGAGAAATTGTATTAACACATAGAATTGTCAGATTAAGCAAGTAAAAATATTCAAATAAATGAAATATATTTTAATATAAGTATTTCCCATGCAACATTTGGAAGATACTTATACTAAAAATATATCTGTTGTTCATCTGAAATTTGTAATTAACCAGGTGTCTCATATTTTATCTGACAACCTCTAGTCCCAGCTTCTTTCTCCAACTAAATTTCTTTCCATATCTTAATCCATTAGCTCCTTTATTCTGATTACTTGGAAGATGTATAAGCTTTTTGTTGAACTGATCCATTTATCTGTACTCTTGATTCCATTCACTCCTATTTTTTCTGAGACCTTACTCTATCAGTCATTTTTTCCATTTTAAATTCTGTCTCCTCTCGCATGACAGCCCCTAGTTTCCCTCCTACTTGCTCCATTAGCTCCTTTCTTGCTATAAAGTGTCTTCATTTGACACAGTTTTCCCTCAAGGTTTTTCTTTCTCAAGCTACTTCCCTTACCTGCTAAGCAGCAGATCTCTACCTACTGATTTTTCTTCCTCACAGTACTCTTGTATTTTAATTTTGTATTAATATGTCAGTTTCTCTAAGCAGTAGTAAGTCTCAGGAGTGGAAAAAGGGTAGTCAGGAGTCAGGATGCGGTGTGAGATTCAGTGTGTTTTCTGGAAGTTTATTTCTAAGAATGGCAATTTGGGAAAAGACTGACAGCCAAAGGAAGAAGTAAAATTTAAAGTGAAAAACAATCATCCAAATAAATAAAAACAGGTTTCAATATCATTTCTTAGCATTTACTGAAACCTTCTTTGGTCCTAGGACTCTGCTAAGTATTTATATTCATAGTCCTTTTAATCCTTTTCAACAGCTATATACAATTTTATCACTGGTCCTTGGATGAAACAAATGAAGCAACTGAGGTTTTGTGAGGTTAAAAAAATAATACTTTTTAAAGATCACACAGCTACTGAGTGATAAAGCAGGCATTAGAATCAAAGGTTTTCTCTGAAACCAATGAGGTGGGCTCATAAATAACCGTCACTTAAGCAGTTGAAATAAACAAATGCATACCTAATTGTTTATATTAATTTTAGTTAGCTCTTGAACTCTATGTTGTGTCAATATTGTAATTAATATTTACTCAGTTATTAATTGGATGAAACATAAATACTTAATTTTTTTAAAGTATTTAATTTTTAATGACATGATTATTTTATTGTTTGGGGAAAGGCAGTTTGGATCAATGAAGACTAAAATTTCCATGTTATTCATTTTCCAGATGACATTTTTAATAGCCTGACACCTTCAATAAGTTGGCCTACTGCAAATATTTATGAGTCTCCTTTAATTAACCAAGTTTCTGATATACCTAGAAATTTAACATATCTCAGGTGATATGTAAATCTCACCTGTGATGAGAAACATAGGTTGTAAAATGTGGACCTGAGTAGTCCACACATTAGTGATCATACAGTGTATTGTCTACATTTTAAGTATTTTTATTTTCAAATTTAGTTTGATTAATTTCAGAACCTCTTCTCACTCCAATTCAATAGTTACTCAACGCTTGCTATGTGCATAGACGATGTGGGTGTACAGTTGATAAAATAACAGCAAAGTCCTTGATTTTTATGGAAGTCACTGGTGAAATGAAACTCACACATGTTATGTAGGATGATTAAAGTAATGCTGAGATCCTGGGTTGTGATGGCAAGAGTAAGGGCTGAAATGGAAGGCACCCATGTAGGAGGCATCATTAAAAATCGGTGACTGATGGAACATAACAGTCAAGAGACAGCTAAAATGACAATTTGGAAAGCAAAAAAGAGAAGGAAAAGAGTGAAACAACATCAGTTGTATCAAGAAGTTTGGACAAGCAATTATTTATTTACCAAGTTCAAAACTGTATTTCCTTCAAGTTTTTCAACTTTAAATGCTTCTTTTACCAAAACTAAATTTCAAAATTGAACTTATCCTCTCTAATCCTCTTCCTATTCCAATTTTATCATTTTCTCCTGTTCTGATTTTTTCACCATCATTTTCACATCAGTTTGACTATAAGAGAAAAATATTCATTATTGACATAACAGTTATTGAATTTAGGTAGAATATCCTTATTTTAAAATGCAATGAGAAGTTGATACTTTGCCCTTATTTAAAGCAAACACATACAATTTTTTTTTGAAAATAAATAATAGAATTTTCACTTGCATATTAGGGTGCCAGGATTTTGAAAGGAAGGGGCCCATGATTAAAGACAATACATGGTATTTAGAGCTTAAAATTATTATATGGCAGTTGAAGTTCCAGCTGAGTAATGTTTAGTCCAGATTGACAACAGAAGACAGTAAGTTTTGATAAACAAGCATACAAATTTCCTTGTTTTTAATTGTTTTTTACAATCTCCTTCTTTTCCAGTTGAGCAAATTCTCATCAAGTACCTTCTGTGTGCATAGCCTAATTGGTCCTATCGCAGATAAAATAATAGCAATAATCCCAGTGTTCGTGAGATGTCCCTGTCATCCAGTTACAAAGGCATCTGTTCTTTGGATGCCTTTGTAATTCATAGCTAGTATTAGGAAGGTCCTTTTACTCATACTTATCTTGGAAACCAGTCTCTTTAAATAAGAAATGCAAAGCTTTTCCAGGCTGAGGAAACATATGACAAAATCTTGTTTTTTTTTCCCTTTAAGTTTCTTGTTCTAGTCAATCATTCCTTTGAGATACAGAGTTGACTATATTTGCTTTGCTATTTTCCTACTAGGATTATTAATTTGATTTCCAGATGGGTTACAGACATACATAATTTGCCAAATTGTAGTTTCAGTGCACAAACATAGGCATTGGACTCATGCAAATTTTGCAATTAGCTGCATAATTCTCTAATCAGTCAATCTTTAACTTGTAGCTATAGGGCAGAGATTCTAGGTAGTGCCTGATTATCTTGTGGTTATATGAACAGAGGTTTGTTTAAAGGTATGGTAGGGACAGTGGTCAGACCAGCAGGGCTATTACTACATTTCTCTCCATGTACCGCATAGGTTCCTCCTTGAGAGATCAGAGTATTTCTAGTTAGAGTGAGCAAGAAAAAGAGATGAAATAAATTACAGTATCTGAAATAAAAGAGGCAGCTACTTATCTTACATATGTAAAAATTATAGAGAATATTAATAAAAATTTATTCAGTATATTTAAAAACATTTACAATTGGTAAGTACCTTGAAAAGAACAGGTTACCAAAATTAACTCAAGAAAATAATAAATGCATGTACATTTTAGAAATATCTATAGGGCCAAATGCTTCATAGGTGAATGGTATAAAACACTTAAGGCATAAATTATACTCGTTTTTTAAAAACTCTTTTAGAAAATTAAAAAGAGAAAGCTTCTTATCTTACAAGACTAATACAGTAGTCTCCGCCTTATCTGCAGGGGATATGTCCCAAGATACCCAGTGGATGCCCAAAACTGTAGGTATTGCCAACCCATCTGGATACTGTAATATGTTTGTTCACATACATGCATACCTATGATAAAGTTTAATTTGTAAATTAGGCATAGTAAGAGATTGACAACAATACTAATCATAGACAATATAACAGTATTTTGTAATAAAAGTTATGTGTTTGTAGTCTCTCTCAAAGTATCTTATTATACTGTACTCACCCTTCTTGGAATGATGTTGAGTTGATAAAATGCCTGCATGATGAGATGAAGTGAGATGACTGACATAAGCATTGTGTTGTAACATTAGGCTGCTGTCATCTGCTTTGGGTGATCCTGGGCCATCAGGCCATGATGATGTTGATTGTTGGATGTCAGAAACAGATATTAATGGCTAACAGGTGGGTTGCGTCTATAGCATGGATTTGCTGGACAGAGAGATGATTCCTGTCCTTGGTGGAACAGAGTGGGATAGTGAGACATTTCATCACGTTACTCAGAATGGCATACAATTTAAAAGTTACGCATTTTTTATTTACGGAATTTCTGATTTAATACTTTCAGACCACAATAACAGAAACTGTTGAAAGCAATACCATGGACAAGGAGGTACTACTGTATTATCCTAATGAAAAACCAGAAGATAGACATTATGGGAAAAGAAAACTACATATCCAGCACAAACATTAATTAATATCCTTGGTCTAATATTAGTAACATAAATCCAACAATATATAAAAAGGACGATATGCCAAAACTAAGTGGGGTTTATCCAAGGAGTGCAAAATAAGATTAATTTTTAAAAATAAAGATTCTAGTTTTATCCAAGATTGAATAAGTTTACTACAGACTATCTCTGTACCACACTCACCACAACAAAAAAATTCTGGAAGGAACACACAAACATATACCCCACCCCCAACACACACCCCATCTCTAGCTGAGAAGTAAACAATAGTAGGCAGATGGAGAGGGAGCAGAAATTAATGAGTGACCATAAATGGGGTAAGGCTTCAGTTATTTTTGTTTTCCTGGACAATAAAGAATAAGCAATTATATGTTCATAAATATTATAACTTCAATTGAAAGGTTAGCAAACTGTGGCCTTTGGGCCAGTTTAACCAGTTATGTTTTTATAATTAAAATTTTGTTAGAAAACAACCACACATTAGTTTATCGTCTATGGGTGCTTTCATGGACAGCATCAAAATTGAATGCTTGTGATAAAGACGCTGTGGCCTGTAAGCCAGAAATATTTACTATGTGGTCCTCTATAGGGAAGATTAGTTCATCCCTGACTTTCTTTCAGGGTCAATCTTAAGTCAGATATTATGGAATTATTCTTGACTTTGTGTCAAATCTATAAGCAAATATATTGGTTCTACCTTCAAACAGAATCCAGAATTCAAATATTCCTCTTTATCCTCACAGCTAACTTTCTGGTCCAGACCACAATTAACTCTCACTTGGATTATTGCTATACATTTCTTCATAGTTTATGTTGGTTTGTTTGCTTTCTTCACTACACCTCTGCACTCCTTATTAACCACTAAGAAGAAAAACTGATTTGTTTGAAATGGAAATCCTCCATACTATTCTGCTCTTAAGCTTCCTGTGTCTTCCATTTTGCTCAGAGTAAAAACCAAAGTCCTTACAATATCCAAAAGACCCAACGTAATTTTCCCATGTACTCAGCATCTCTACATCCAGCATTTGACATATCTTATTTCCTGCTCTAACTCATTTCCTGATACTCTTCCTGGCTGAACCACTTTAGCTCCATTGGCCTCTCAGCAATTCCTTGAAAATGTTGTACCCTCTTCTGGTCAGGGTTTCAGCACTGTGCTTCAGATTTCTACTCAAATGTCATATAAGCAGTGAAATCTTTTTTGAGTTCTCGAAATAACAGTGTTATCCTCCAAATCCCCACTCTCCCTTCGCTTTACCTTGTTATATATTCTTTTCAATATTTATCACCATCTGACAATAAACATTTATTGATGAATATAGAAACATATACAATATCTTGTTCAAGAAAAGCATTTAATATCAGAGAGATTTCTCAAGATATAGTCATAGAAATACATGCTCTGCTATAAAGTTCCCAATTTTATAAGTAAATATTATATACACACCTTATATGTGTGGAAAAGGAGATATAGGTAGTTACCAAGATTTTACTTCTTTGAGGAAGAATATGAGTGGTTTTGCTTTTTTTCTTCAACTTCCTACAACTAATATTTATTATTTTACAAATGGTCACAAATATTATAAAAATTCAAATATATTAACTGAGAAAGGTGGTTGAGAGAGCTCTTTATCTTAGTCCTTCTCTTTGGCATTAGTAACAGGGAGACATTTATAGGGCCCTGAATTCAGGGACTTCAAACAGCAGATATATGTCCAGAGAAGCTATTCTGGAATGTGTATTGCTGAGGATGTACTTATATCAAGGAGCTAGAATGTGGGTTGGGGACAGCACATTATGTGCAATTGTCTCCTCTTATTTTTTTTTTTTGGTGGTGGGGTCAGAGTTTTACTCTTGTTACCCTGGCTGGAGTGCAATGGTGTGATCTCAGCTGACTGCAACCTCTGCTTCCTGAGTTCAAGGGATACTCCTGCCTCAGTCTTCCAAGTAGCTGGGATTACAGGCACCTGACACCATGCCTGGCTAATTTTTTATATTTTTAGTAGAGACGAGGTTTCACCACGTTGGCCAGGCTGGTCTCGAACTCTTGATCTCAGGTGATCCACCGGCCTCAGCCTCCCAAAGTGCTAAGATTACAGGCCTGAGCCACCATGCCTGGCCAATTGTCTCCTCTTTTTTAACGTATGTTTAGGTATCTAATCATTCAAACTATCTTTCAGAGATAGATAATTTTAATAATTTAGGGCCATTCAAATGTAGCAATTCAACCACTCCACAAATACTTGATAATTACTTTTGACAAGATTACAAATTTAATTGTTTAAATACATGACTAGACTTTTGGCATGTGTAAACTTTGGATATATTATTCATGCCTCAAATCTTCTTTCTCTTTTCATCAGGGCTTCAAATAAACCAAAGTTTTAACACCAGGTAGATTGCTTTCACTTCTAAATATATCTGTGTAAAATCTTCACCAACCACAGCTAAACTAGGTGTTATCAGCTAATTGTAATGCCAATTTTAGATTAACAGATTCCAGGAGAAGGTGGGGAAGTCTAATAACCCATGGCTGAGAAATTTGTTTACATTTTTTTCACCTTCTGAAGAATTAGCATTGTCTTCAGAGATGTTCCAAGTTGAAACAGCATGTATGTCCTAAATAGAATGACAGCTTTTTAAACAAAGTGAGTTTACTTTAAAGAAATGTACCTTTGCGAAATACATGGAATTGTACATTTTTTTTTATTGAGACAGAGTCTCGTACTGTTGCCCAGGCTGTAGTGCAGTGGTGTGATCTCAGCTCACTGTAATCTCTACCTCCTAGATTCAAGCAATTCTCAAGCCTCAGCCTCCCGAATAGCTGGGACTACAGGTGTGCACCACCACTACCAACTAATTTTTTTTGTATTTTTAGTAGAGACGGGGTTTCACCATGTTGGCCAGGATGGTCTCAATCTCCTGATCTCATGATCTGCCCGCTTTGGCCTCTGAAAGTGCTGGGATTACAGGCGTGAGCCACTGTGCCTGGCTGGAATTGTACACTTTTGAAGCTCCCTAGCCACTAAAATGTTCATTACTTGTCACTGTATAGAGTTAGACATTTATTTCTATTAGTGTCATTTAGGCCTCTTGCTCATTTGGTTCCATAAGATCTGGTATGAAAATATATCACCAACTCTTGTTTGAATCAGAACAAATGAGTATTTATTTACTACAGTACCAGCCATAGAATTTGATGATTCTAGTGTTCCAGGAAGTAGAATTTCTAATAGTTTCCTTGCAAAACTCTTCTTCGTCTAATTTTTGCACACACATACATTTCTTGGAAGTTTTCTGGCTGCTTCCTCTAATAAACTGATAAATGCTGTAATCGCTCTACCTCTACTCTATAGCCTCTTGGAATCTAATATCTGTTAACTCTTGTTGCTGAAGAATCTACAAATTCAGATATTTTCTCCAAAAATCTCCTATGTCCTGCCACTAGTCTCCCTTCCTCCATTGATTTTTGTGTCCATGGTTGAGGAGAAATTCCTGGCTAGAAGTATAAAATTAGTCAATTGTTACAAGTAATTAAAATAAATAGAATAAATTCCTTGTCCAATGTTGACTAGAAACCTAATGAAACTTTGAAAACCTGCAGGAAATAAGGAATAAGCTCTTGGCCAACAGACCTTGGAAGGGAGAAATAACTTCCATTGGCAGTTGGAACAGATGGCATCTTAAGCATGACAGATTTCCCACTATTCCAAGTAGAATCAATATCCAGTAGCATGAAGTAAATTAGCTGGCAGTTGGGTGAGATTTCTGCCTATTAGTTGGATTTAGGTATGGGTCAATTTGCATAGTTTTGCCATGATACTTTGTTTCAGTTCATTACTTGTGACTGGATTCAATAGCAACCATCCCAAGGATTGTGTGATGACTAGCTCACTGACATAAAGTTGAGATCGGAAAGATTTGAAAAGAAAGAGCAAGTGAATTGAAGGGGATAAACTACATCTCTGTGTTGGCTTTCTTCCTCTGTGGATATTCAGATAAAGCAATTTCATAGGCAGCACTTTTCTGAAACAAAGTTACAGAGTAAATGGAGAAAATTGGCAACGTATATGAAAAAGAGACTCATGAATATTTATCATGAGTTTACTTTATACCTAGTGTTTTTCAACTGGAATTCTTTTAATTCCTACTGCAGATCACACAGTAGGTGACAAAACCTGGCTTCAAATCCATTTGAATCTGAAAGCCATTCTATCTTTCAACTATGTTGTGGATGGTCAGTCTTCCATTAGCATTTAACTCTTTTCTTCCTCAAGACATTGTGCCTGAGCCCATTCTTAAAGGTTTTTCTCTTCAGGAAATTCTTAGGTTCTCACCCTGGAATACTGGTATATTATATTCATTGAATATAAGAGTTAATTGCATTTTAACTAAAAGCCCAATAACTTAATGCAAAGAGATAAATTTCTAATGATGAGTTAGCAGATAATTAATTACATACTCATGCAACAACTAGCTATTCACCAAGCATCTCTTAATATGCCAAGTACACTGTGCTAAGTACTGAGAAAACAATAGTGAGCAAAAAATGACACAGTTCTTGTTTCAAGGAGCATAGAGCCTGATGGGAACAAAGAAACTGATCAAAGAACACATAAATTTATATTATGACTGTTAAGACTGATACAAAATAAAGGATGCCTATAATATTAGAGACTTAGGCTGCAGGCTGGGTTCCCTGGAAGCAGACTTCTAAGATGAAAATTAATGCCTAGGATGTTTATTAGGGAATATCGTTGAGATCAACACTGATAGAAGGCAGGAGAAGAAACAGAGTTGGGCTAAGGTGGAAGTTGGGTTGTGAGGCAGGCTCTATGAGACCTCAGCTAACCTCTTGGGAATCATGATACTTAAATGAGCCTTTAGAGTTGCCTCCAATTGGGATGAGGGTCCACGTGTTTATATTCCATGTCAATTAGTCATTGGACTTGTGCTGCTTCAGTATTTTGGTGACAGAGTAGAATGTATGGAAATGGACACAACGTTTTCCTAAACATTTGGCTTAGGTAGGAAGGAGGAAGATAGAGAATGGAAGCTAGAGGGCAGTGCAGACCACAGTGAACTTTTATTTTCACTAGAAGTAACTGAGGCATGGTTGTGCTGAAGAGGATAGAATATTACTGGGGGGATATGCTTCTAGGTACGCATTTTGGTCAGAGGCACAGGTACCTCACCACAAAAGCAATCTTGGTATATATCCCACTTTGTTCTTGAGTGGGTATAAATAAGTATGGCACACATAGACTTAAAACTTTACATTCGTTACTTAAATATTGTACTTCCTACCTTTTCCAAGATATTTACTGGTAGGCCTAAATTAGTAAAGGAGGAAGATGAAGGTTAAACATGGTGATATGAGTCATAGTCTGCACATGGGATAAAAGAGAGAAATGTATTTGGCATAGGATATTGGGAACAATCATTTTAGGATCTAGAATCATTCTTCACAATAAAGCAGAAGATGTGACTATTGATTAATCCAGAAATATAATTTTGTGCCTTTGCTCTAAGTATTGGAAATTTATCTGATATAATTTGAACCAGCAGACATGAATAGTCCCCAAAAAAGGAGATCTCAAGATGTAACAGCTACTGGGTATAGTAATAGGAAATTACATCAGATATGAAGGGCCAGAGTTAATCTTATCAGTAATCTGGATTTATTTGGAATTAAAGGTAGGGAAATATGAATTTTAAACTTTATGACACTGATATTCTGAATACGTTGCTCTACCATTTAATTACAAGGTGTATTAGTCAGAATTCTCTAAAGGGACAGAACCAGTAGGACAGATGAATATATGAAGGGGAGTTTATTAGGAGAATTGACTTGCACGATCATGAGGTGAAGTCTTGCAACAGGCTGCCTGCAAGTTGAGGGGCCAGGAAGCCAGTCTGGTCCCCAAACTTCAAAAGTAGGGAAGCTGTTAGTACAGCCTTCTGTCTGTGGCCAAAGGCCCCAAAGCCCTTGGCAAATCACTGGTGAAAGTCCAAGAGTCCAAAAGCTGAAGAACTTGGAGTTTGATGTTGGAGTTCAGGAAGCATCCAGCATGGGAGAAAAATGGAGGCCAGAAGACTCAGCCAGTCTCATCCTTCCACGTTCTCCTGCCTGCTTTTATCCCAGCTCTGCTGGCAGCTGATTAGATGGTGCCCACCCAGACTGAAGGTGGGTCTGCCTTTCCTAGTTCACTGACTCAAGTGTTAATCTCCTTTGGCAATACTCTCACAGACACATCAAGGAAAAATACTTTGCATCCTTCAATCCGATCAAGGTAACAATCAGTATTAACCATCACACAAGGAATTTTACCATATCTACTTTCTCTCTGAGTATTTAATTCTGTTGTTTTCACCAAAACATTAATGTAGAAGGGTCATGATATGTTTATTCATTTAACAAATATATTTTCAATATGTATTGTGGAATTGGCAGTGTGCTAGTAGCAGAATGTGTGTTAGTAGGGGACAAAAGGATATAGAACTGTCTTGTGTGGAAATGCAGACAATGACATATAAAAGTAACAAATGGTGCTGACTGTTACACATACTTTAAAGGGAATTAAGTGCCATGAAAGAGAATAATAGAGCAGGAATGACATGGTAGGTGAGAGAACCGATTTTAGACATAGTGATCAGAAAAGATTTTTCCAAGCAGTTGATTGTTACCTTAAGACCTCAGGATGAGATTGAGCCAGCTAAAAGTAGTTGAAAAAGCATCCCAAGGAGAGAGAACTGCATGCATGAAGATCCACAGGCAGGAGAGGACTGGCAGTGTAAAGGAACTGAAAGATGTCCAGGAAGACTTAAGAGTGTAGAGTATAGAAGGAGTTATATCACAAGAATCCATTGGCAGCCACATATCAGAAGCATGAATTTTATTTTTAGTGCAGTGAGGATGCCATCATAGGGTTTAAGAAGGGAGCCTTATGATCTGATCCACACATTAAATTGATCTTTCTGGCTGATTCATGGAGAAGAATTGTAGTGGCAGAAAGAATAGAAGCAATAGTTTATGTAAGAAATGATAATGGTTTGATGGGAGGAGAAGTGATTAGATTGAGTTATAGTTTGGAGAAAAAAAGTGGCAGAAAATATTAATCAATTGAGTGTCAGATGTTAATGGAGAGAAATAAATCCTGAAGGACTCCCAGATGTCTAGATTGAGCACTTGGATAGACTACAACACAATTTACTGGAAAGGAAAAAACTTGGGAGAAGAAGATTGGAGGAGAGATGGGCAACTAAGGATTCAACTGTGGGCGTGCTATGCTTGAGATGCCTATAAGCCATCAAAGTGGATGTTTCAGGTGGGTAATGGGACATGTGTATGTTTAAAGATGAGAGCAATGATCTGTGTGTGAGGAATAAATTTTGGAGTTGATGATACATAAATGATATATAGTCATAGTAAAGCATAAGATCATTTAGAAAATAAAATTACCAGGGGAAAAAAATATAAACCCATCACAGAGCTCTGAGGAACTCCAAAATTTAGATTTCAGGTAGATGAAATAGGGATCATGGTGCTGAAGTGAGAATTAGCCTAGTGTGACAACATGATATCTGGTTACATTTTCAAAATGACAGGAATGCAAAATAACAGTTTCCATTTATGAAGCACTTACTGTGGCAGCCAATCCTCCAAGTGCTCTGCCTATACTGACATATTTCATTCTCACTACAATCTTATGTAGCAGGTATTACTGTTATCACCCTCATTAGAGAGTTGAAGAACCCAAAACCTAGAAAGAATAATTGCTATGGTCTGAATATTTGCGTCCCTCCCTCGGCAAATTCTTACATTGAAATCCTGGGCCCAAGACAGTAGTATTAGGCCATAGGGGATTTGGGAGGTGATTAGGGTCATGAGGCAAAGCCTTCATGAATGGGATTAGTTCTTTTATAAAGAGAACCAACAGAGACTTCTCACCTTTTTCTACCATATGAGAAAACAGCAAGAGGGCACTGTCTGTGAACCAGGAAGGGGGCCCTTACCAGACTCTGAATTTGCTTGTACCTTAATCTTGAACTTCCCGGTTTGCAGAATTGTGAGAAATAAGTTTCTATTGTTTATAAGCCATGCAGTTTATAAGATTTTGTTATAGCAGCCTGAACAGGCTGAAACAATGACTAACTTGCTCAAGGTTACAAATGGAACCAAGATTTAAACTCAAGCAGTCAGGCTCTAGAGCCTGCTCATGATGATGAGACTATTTTGCCTCATAAAATCCTCTTTATACATTGTATAGTATATTATCCCAAGTAGCAGAGGTTTTGAATCCAGGCTAAATCTAAGGGTGCTCATAACTAGTAGCTTTAAAAATTAGATAGTTCACCATAAGGGAAAGGAGAGCAAAAATGCACAAGTATTAACGAAGGATAAAGTCTAACAGTAGCTTTTGTTTCTTGATAATTTTCTGACAAGTATAATGAATTCTGGTCCTAGTGTTAGAGAGCTGCAAGCAAAAATGGGTTAGTGTTTCCATGCTCTCTCCCAGACAGTGGGAGCACAAGGCAAACCCTGCACCCAAGTGCAACACAGAAGTAGGTATCTGTTCCTTCATTTTAGCCGCATCCAAAGAATGGTTTCTGGGTCTGGAGGGTCAGGCATGGTGGCAGGGGGTTTCAGCTCTCTGATTCTTAGTGTACTTAGTGGTAGCAGGTCAAGGAGGCAGCAGCTTTGGTTATGGCAATGTGTATTCTGAGCAGCTTCATGGATTCAGTGTGAGCTTCGCATCATTTGAGAGAAACTTTGTTGTGGATTTTCAGGTATCAGAAAGTTTAGAAGACATTCTGGGAGACAGAATGAATAAGGGATAGAAAATATAAGCCATGTGTGTCAGCCACCAAGTTATTTTCTCTTGGCTCCACATTCACCCTTGTGAATTCACCTCACGATGCTGGAGAGCAGCTCTGAAGCCATGTCTGCTTCCAGCTGGCTCCATGTTAGGCTCTGTCAACAGAAGATGCCAGAGGGAAACTTCAGAGCTGCAGGAGAAAAGAGATTTCTCCCTCATGTTTGCTTCATGTGAACTTCCTGTCTGCTTGCTGTTCCTAGGGGTATCGCTTCAGCTTTACTTTTTTTTTTTTTTTTACCCCAGCTACAGCAGCACCTACCTAGAGCAGCAGCTGCACTCAGATTGGATTTTTCAGCAAATAAGCTTCTTTGTTGTCTTCTTAGATATCCGGGTCCAAGTTTCATGGTGCCTCCTCCAAGCTCAGAGTCACCAGCTGGCCAGCAGTCCTTCCTCAAATGACTGAGTTTCAGCTTCACAGGGTCCCTTGTAGGTTTTCATACCTCTAGTCTCTTCCCTTTGTTCCCTGGCTGTTGGAGTGATAGCTGCCTCTTGCAGGTACTACTCTTATTATACCTTAGAGATCTATTTTTATTCCTTCATTTAGCTAGTTATTAACTATCTAGTTAAGGCATCTTTTTATTAATTTTTCTCTGTTTCAATAACTGATGTGGTTTCTGTCCTTGCCTGGACCCTGATGGATACATCATATGTGTTTATGAGAATGCATTAAACCCACAGACAGGAAGGATACTACTAGAAATGGCTGTGAAAAGAATTTATCAGCCATGTGGCTCTCTCCAAAACATAACTGTTTTTCTAAGTCTGTCAGGAGAATCTCGTTGGCTTTGAAGCTCTTTCTTTGTGAAGGGTCCAGTCACCTTTATGGGCTCATTGGTTAGGTCAGGTTTACCTAGGATAATCTAGGTAAATTTTGATTAACTCAATGTCAATTTATTTGGCACTTTACTTAAATCTGCAAAATCCCTTTGGCTTTGTCAGCTAATTTAACCTAATCATGGGAGTAAGATCCCTCATACTCGCAGACCTACCCATGTTCAAGGGGAAGAGAAGATTATACAGAGCATGTGCACCAGGGGGTGGGAATGTTGAGAACTACCTTATGATTCTGCCTACCAGGAAGACTGTAGTTACCTACCAAGTTGGGGTGGCTTCAACCTCCTGAATCCTGAACGTACTTGGGATCATCTGGGCATGGTTAATTTGCATGTTTCTCACATAAAAATGTAGATTGGAAGCTACTTCAATCCAAGAGACCTCATTTACCCTTCCCCCAGAGTAGACCACAGCTGCTCTAGAACTGAATTGTGAGAGCACGTATGAGTGAGTTGCTTTAGCAACTGACACATACTCCATTCTATTTGAACACTAGTTGAAATGCTTTTGCAATGACATTGCAAAACAGAGTTGAAACTAAAATGTTGCAGCATGTCGAAATCCCAGAGGTGGCAGAGGCTGAAAGTAAATGATTACCTCGAGAACCAGCATAAGTTTTTGTACCATACATAAGTTCACAGTATAGATTCATTATAATTTTTTGTCCAAAGGGATGCATATCTTCTCTCACCATTATTGGGTTACTAACTAGTACCTTTCATGTAGCAAGTATGCAGCAGATACTTGTTAAACCAAATTGCTTTTTCAGAATGGTTACTTATATGTATCTGAACCAGCATATACACAATTAGAATTTCCATGACTTTGAGCTCTCCCAAACCTGCTTTAAACTGCCTATTAAAAGTATAAAAACATCAAATCCCTTTTGTGTAGATAATTATATTTCTGACTAAAGTGACCCTGGTATCTTTAGACTCATGCTCATTTGTCAATAGCAGGTACTGTAATTATTCACTGTATTGTTCACAAGAGTGAACAACTTGCTTTTTGTCATCCAGAGGCTAAATAAAGTAAAATTTCCCAATAGCTCTGCAGTGAATTGTTGAAGGTCTTTCATTCCCATGATGCTTATGAGTAATCCCATGCATAGAAACAATACAAGAAAATCATTAATATCTTTTGAGACAACAATAATTGCCCACAGTTCCCAGGACTCATTTGGTCTTGCCACATTGTTTTCCAAAAAACATTATTAGTTCATTGGGGTATTAATAGGTGTTTCTGACAAGAAGATTTCTGTATTAGTTCATTCTTACACTGCTATAAAGAAATACGTGAGACTGGTTAATTTATAAAGAAGAGAGGTTTAATTGGCTCCTGGTTCCACAGCTGTACAGGAAGCATGGCAGCATCTATTTCTGGGAAGGCCTCAGAGAGTTTTACTAATGGCAGAAGGCAAAGCAGAATCAGGCATCTTACATGGCCGGAGCAGGACTCGGGGTGGCAGGGGTACTAACACTTTTAAACAACCAGATCTCATGAGAACTCTATTACTATACAGTACCAAGGGAGGATGGTGCGAAGCCATTCATGAGAACTCCACCCCCATGATCCAGTCACCTCCCACCAGGCCCTACCTCCAACACTGAAGATTGCAATTCAACATGAGGTTTGGTGGGGGCACATATTTAAACCATATCATTCTGCTGCTGACCCTTTCACATCTCATGTCCTTTTCACATTGCAAAATATAATCATGCCTTCCCAACAGTCTTTCAAAGTCTTAACACATTCTAGCATTAGTTCAAAGTCCAAAGTTTCATCAGAGACAAGGCTAGTCCCTTTCACCTATGAGTCTGTAAAATAAAAAATAAATTAGTTACTTCCAGGATACATTTTGGGAGTCCAAGGCAGGTGAATCAGAAGGTCAAGAGATTGACACCATCCTGGCCAACATGGTGAAATCCTGTCTCTACTAAAAATACAGGGCATAGTGGCACGGGGTTGTAGTCTTAGCTACTCAGGAGACTGAGGCAGGAGAATCACTTGAACTGGAGAGACAGAGGGTGCCATGAGCCAAGATCAGCTTGGTGACAGAGCAAGGCTCTGTCCCCTCCTCCCCCACCCCCCCAAAAAAAGATACAGTGGAGATACAGGCACTGGGTAAATTACTCTCATTCCAAAAGGGAGAAATTGGCCAAAAGAAAGGGGCTATATTCCCCATGCAAGTCTGAAACCCAGCAGGGCAGTCATTAAATCTTAAAGCTTCAAAATAATCTCTTTTGACTCCATGTCCCACATCCAGGGAAATCTCATGGAAGGGATGGGCTCCCATTGCTTTGGGCAGCTCTGCCCCTGTGGCTTCACAGGGTTCAACCCCATGGCTGCTCTCAAGGCCTGGCATTGAAAGCCCATGGCTTTAGTAGACACATTTTGCAAACTGCCAGTGGAACTACCATTCTGGGGGCTGGAGGATGGTGGCTCCCTTCTCATATCTCCACTAGGCAGTGCCCTAGTGGGGACTTTATATGGAGACTCGAATCCTACATTTCCCCTGTACACTAGCCTGGTGGAAGTTCTCCATGAGGGCTCTATCCCTGCAGCAGGCTTCTGCCAGTGTATACAGGCCTTTCCATACATTCACTGAAATCTAGGCAGAGGCTCCTGATCCTCAATTCTTGCATTCTTGCACCCACAGGCTTAACACCACATGGAAGCCACCAAGGTTTGTGGTTTGCACTCTCTGGGCCTGTGATGAGAGGGGCTGCCACAAAGATATCAGAAATGCCTTTGGGGCATTTTCACCATTGCCTTGGCTCCTTCTTATTTATGCAAATTTCTGCAACTGACTTGAATTCCTTCCCTGAAAATGGGCTTTTCTTTTCTACCACATTGCCAAGCTACAAATTTTCCAAATTTTTATGCTCTGCTTCCCCGTTAAATAAAAGTTGCAATTTCAGCTCATTTTTTTGCTCATGCATATAAATACAGGTTGTTAGAAACAGCCAGGTCGCACCCTGAATGCTTTGCTGCTTAGAAATTTCTTCCACCAGATACCCTAAATTGTCATTCTCAAGTTCAAAGTTCCACAGATTCCTATTTGGGCACAATACAGCCAGTCTCTTTGCCAAAGCATTGCAAAAGTGAACTTTACTCTAGTTCTCAATAAGATGCTTATTTCCATCTTAGACTCCCTCAGCCTGGACTTCATTGTTAATAACACGATTAGGATTTTGGTCAAATTCATTTAGCAAGTCTGTAGGAGGTTCCAAACTTTCCCTCATTTTTCTGTCTTCTTCTGAGTCCTCCACACTCTTCCAACCTCTGCACATTGCCCAGTTCCAAAGCCATTTCCATATTTTCATGTATCTTTATAGCAATACCCCATTCCTAATACCAATTTTCTGTAGTAGTTTATTCTCAAACTGCTATAAAGAAATACCTGAGACTTGATGGTTTATAAAGGAAAGAGATTTAATTGGCTCATGGTTCCACAGGGTGTACAGGAAGCATGGCCGTGTCTGCTGCTGGGGAGACCTCAGGGAGTTTTACTCATGGCAGAAGGCAAAACAGGAGCAGGTATCTTACATAGCAGGAGCAGGACTGGGGGTGATGGGGGTGCTAACACTTTTAAACAACCAAATCTCATGAGAACTCTATCGCTGTATAGTACCAAGAAGGGAGTAGTGCTAAACCATTCATGAGAATTGCACCCCTATGATCCAATCGCTTCCCACCAGGCCCCCACCTCCAACAGTGGGGAATTATAATTTGACATGAGATTTGGTGGGGACACAGATCCAAAGCATGTCAGTTTTTACTGCATGGAATGTTGGGAAAGGTAGCATGCTTTGCATTGCCCCTACACCCCACCAAAGAAGCAAAATTTAAATTAGCAGTTAAAAAACTCTAAGCATTCATAAAAACAAGTATTCCTCAGCTAACTTGACCATGGACACTACTTTTTCCCTCCTCAGTGGCTCTGTGAACATCTAATTATAATCAAAGAAAATAATGTTGCCAAAATACACTTTGAGGAATGCTAGCTAGATTAGCAAGGCATTTAATAACAAGGGTTGTATTTGTTTGTTCTAGGCACAGTTCTTCTCATTGGGGTGGGTGAATTGGGAGAATAAACACTGATTGAGCACTTGTTACAAATGGGACACTGCACAACATCTCTTCTTAATGTTTAGCTGTTCCTGTAAGAGGTAATCTGACTTCTGTTTTGCAAATGCAGTTGCTGGTGTTGAAGAGAGTAAAATAATGTCTACAGGCAATCAACTAGCCTATCACATACAAGGTCTGGGCCCTTGGCAATACTTAATGTGCACTCTCATGTATAGAACCCCCAAAACCAAAATTACTGACAGCATGTTTTCGCTTTCTATATGAAAACATAGCTTTCAAGAAAGGGCTCTGTAGAAGTTCTTGGAGAAAAGAGCCTGTTCAAGTTTTCAAGTGAAGCTTTGAATATTGCAGGTTGGGCAGGGACACATCAATACTTTTATTAATTAGGGCCACTGAGGTTGAGAATGATGAACGTTACTTGAGCTGGATGTCAGATCTGAATACCGTCTGCTTTTTGGAATGAAATGACCACCACCAGCTCCTAAAAAGAAACTGTTCTCAAGCTCTGTTAATGTTCTGACTTCATCATTTGGATCCTGGCTGGATATGTGCTGCCTTGTGAAACTTTGATTAAAATCTTGCCTTCCTGAATTCTCTCCTTAAAGAAAAAGTAAGTACTCAACCAATCTCTGAAACATGTATCAGCAATAGTTGATAAATATTTTAAATATTTTATCTCCCTGAGATGTATTGTAAGCAGAACAATTTAGATAAATAATTTCTTAGGGGGAAAAAACTGATAACTAGTTTACTGAGGACACCAATGTATAATGGTAGTCTACATTTTGAGGACTGTCTTTTCAGTATCATTTTTTAGGCCTTTTTTTTTTTTGGGAAAAATTGTTCTTGTGCTATAACCTGCTGGAGTGGTTTTAAATAATAGTGTTAATAAAAGGCAGTTTGTTGAGGTTCAGGGTTTTATTTGTTTGAGTTAGTAGGGAGAGCAGTATTAATATGTATTACAATTGCACAGTAAGAAAAACAGGATGTGCTTATTTTTTCCATAAGTATGATGTATGATGTGGTTTCAAATCTCAAACGTTGCTCAATTTCAACTATCATACAGGCATTTAATCAAGATGGACTTTAAAATAGCACATGTATGTTACCAATTACTATTACTATGGCAGGTAATGAAGATTTCTTTAGTTGTATTATTTATAACCAAAATGCCCCAGATACAGGCTTGTTGCATGCTTTCTCTAGGAAAATGCCTGAGTCACCTTGTCATTGAATGACTGAGCCTTATTTCCATTGTAATTCATTCTACTTCAACCAGCTCAGCCAAGCACAAAAGTGAAACCTTAAAGAAAACAGTTCATTGCACTTGGCAAGTCTTCCCATTAAGCAGAAATGTTTACCATATTCATATTGGTATATGTACTGTACTCATAAACACTCAAGCTCCACTCATTTCTCTTATGATTTGTGGCTTCTGAAATCAGTCAGCAAGGTAATAGGCAATATGATTTCCTCCCATGCTATGATGAGATATGAGTATATCTGTCTATGCATGTGGCTCAATGAGATTATTCTCATTCATTGCTACTCAATAGAATTGCTTGGCAATCTTAAAAAAGAACCAACAGCTGTATATTAACAGAACAATTAGACTATCTGGCAATGGGGTGAGGGTATAATTATTTACTTCATTAGTTGTTTTTATATTTTTTATTTTGGAATACCTTTAACATACATAAGGAAGTGGAAAAATAAGATAATCTACAGGATGATGTAGCCATTGCTTAGCATCAACAATGACTGATGCATTACCAGACTTGTTTCATATATAGCCAACCCCACTCTCACTACACCTTCGTTTGGGCTATTTGATAGAAGTCCTAGATATGACTTCATCTGAAAAATATCTTAGTGTGGATATATGTGTAGTTAGAAGAATCCCCCTCTTTTAACTACACATATATCCACACTAATGAAAACTTGTAATACCATTAAAACACCAAAAGTTTAACTTACTTCTTTTGTATAATAAAATATCCTGACAATGTTCACACTTCCCAGATTGTTCCATATATTTATAGTTTGTTGGCTCAAATCAGAATTCAAAGAAGGTATATTTATTGAGATTGGCTAATGTGTCTCTTACATCTTTTAAAATCTATAGCCTACGTCTCCATCTCTTTTTTTTTTCTTGCAAAAAAGAGAATGGATCATTTATATGCAGTTTTCCAAAGGGTTAGGAATAACTGAATTTCTGTTACATCATTTAATGAGTTCTTCTGTTCTCTTTATTTCCTGTAAATTGATAGTTAGAGCTAAAAGCTTCATAGAATTTAAATTGGATCGCTTTGGAAAGAATGTTTCATAAGTATTACTGGGCACACCCATCATTAGGCAAAATATTTCTGGTTATTTCTCTTTTTGAGATATTAACAGCCTCTGATGATCAATGCCCAGACCCATTTTTAAATTAGTTTACAAAATGGAGCTATTTTAATTCAATTATTCCTTTTACTTACTATGTGGAATAATTCATTCTCTAAGGAAGTCTTCTGTCATTGACTATCTAATTACCATGAGATATAGTTTGTACAGTAAAGAAAGGAAAACTCCTTGATTCTTTTCCCTTATTTGCTACTTTTCAAATGAGTCCATATACTACTTTCTTCCCATGAGGTTCAAATTTTGATATTATGAATGCATGAATTTATAAATATTTGATGTATTTAAATACTTGCAAATATTTTTCTTTCTATGCTTAAATTGTCCCAACAATGGCCAGAGTATCCTCTTCATTTTTGTTTCTGAGCCCCTTGGACACAATCCTTAGTCACTGACAGCATTCTTCCTTTCTGGTATGAAAGCTCATCTTAAACATTCCTAAAAACAGCCATTTCTCTAAGAAGCCCTAGTTCCTTTTATGAGGAAATGTAGTGAGAGACACAGATCTGACTGCTTGACATGCTCATTGTTACTAGATTGCTCATATTAGAACAGTTCACAGTAATATTGAGAAGATACAGCGATTTCCCGTGTACTTCCTTCCCCTACACATAGGCAGCCTCTCTCATTATCAACATTATCCACCAGAGTGGTCCATTTGTTACAATCTATAAACATACCTTAACACATCATTATCACTGAAAGTCCATAGTTTACATTAGGCTTCACTTTTGGCATATATTCAGTGGGTTTCGACAAATGTATGATGACAATATCCACCATTACAGTGTTATATAGAGTAGTTTCATTGTCCTAAAAATCCTCTGTGTTCTGCCTATGTATCCATCGTCCCACTCAAACCCTGGCAACCACCAGTGTTAATTGGCTCTATTGTTTTGCCTTTTCCAATATGTCCTGTAGTTGGAATCCTACAGTAGGTAGTCTTTTCAGATTGGCTTTTTTTTTTTCACGTAGTAATGTGCATTTAAGTTTCCTGTATGTCTTTTCATGGCTTGATAACTCTTTTCATTTTAGTGTTGCATAATACTTTATTGTCTGGATATATTAACAGTTTATTCACCTACTGAAGACATCTTGGTTGCTTCCAAGTTTTGACAATTATAAATCAAACTTGCTATAATCACATGTAGACATGTTTTCAACTCCTTTCATTAAGTACCAAGGAGCTCGATTGCTAAATTCTATGGTAAGAAAATATTTAGTTTTGTAAGAAACTGCTATCTTCCAAAGGGGCTGTACTATTTTGCATTCCTACCAGCAATGAATGAATTTCTATTGTTCCACATTCTTGCTAGCATGTGGAGTTGCTGTTTCTGGATGTTGACCATTTTAATAGTTGTATATTGGTTTATCTTTGTTGTTTTAACTTGCATTTCCCAGATGACCTATGACATGGGCGATCTTTTCATATGCTTCTTTGTTATCTGTATATCTTCTTTGGTGAGATGTCTGCTAAGGTCTTTGGCCCATTTTTAATCAAGTTGTTTGTTTTCTTATTGTTGAGTTTTAAGAGTTCTTTATATTTTGAATAATAATCTTTTATTAAATATGTCTTTGTATGTTTTTTACAAATATTTTCTCCCAACCTGTGGCTTATTTTTTAATTCTTTGACAGTATCTTTTGCTGAACAGAAGTTTTTAATTTTAATGAAGTCCAACTTACTAGTTATTTCTTTGATAGATCTTGCCTTTGGTGTTGTATCTAAAATGTCATTGCTAAACCCAAGGCCAACTAGGTTTTCTCCCATGTTATGGGACTTTTATAGCTTTTTGGAAAACAGAAACATATTTTAGAACTCAGGAATATAGTGTTTTTCTTTATTACTTTTACATCTGAATCTTCTTTCCTTCATGCCAAAAAGTTTAGTTCCTAATTACAATAATATAAGGACTCATTTATTTGTCCCATATGGCACATTGAATTTTCTAAAAATTGTCACAAAACTGTTTCCAATCCTATGTGCATCCAGAATCTTGTTGCTTCTGGTTCAGAATATGGAGTCGATTTTCTTTCCCTTGAAATTGGATACCCCTTTGTGTCTTCCTCAATGAATAAAAAGAAACAAAAACAAAAGTGTATGACTTCTGCATGGTAGGCAGGAGGCAATTCAGCTTCTTCTGGACTTTCTCAGAATGCTCACCCTTGGAAAGAGTCACATGTTTTAAGGAAGTCCAGGTTCAAGAGAGGCCACTTGTAGGCCTTCTGGCCAACAGTCCCATCTGTGGTCTCAGCTGACAGACAGGATCAACCACCAGAGTTGTGAATAAGGAAAATTTCAGATGATTCCATATCCTCAGGTGTAATGGACTGGGCTAGAAATAAGCTATTCCCACTAAGAGCTGCCCAGATATTTTTTTCAAGAGCAAAATTAATGTCATTTCATTGGTATTAAATTACCCATGCTTTGTTGATTTTAAGTATAGCCCTTTCTCTTACCTTTTTAATTAAATAGCTTTATTGAGGTATAATTGGCATAAAAAACTGTGGAATTTAAAGCACATAATTCAGTAAGTTTTAACTTGTACATATACTGTGAACCCATCAGGGCAATCAAGGTAATGAAACAACATATCAGTTCACGAGTTTCCTCCTGCTCCTTTGTATTCTGTGTAATCCTTACTTGTTGCCCCTCCCTGGCTCTCACCCTCCTTTGTCTCCAGGCAACCATTGATTGGCTCTTATTATACATTAGTTGCATTTTCTAGAATTTTATATTAATAATACATTCTGTGCTCTTTTTGGCCTGGCTTCTTTCATTCAGCGTTACTATTTTGAGATTTATCCATGTTATAGGGTTATCAATAGTTCATTCCTTCTTATTACTGAATAGTATTCCATTGTGTGGCTATACCATAATTTGTTTACTCACTCATCTCTTGATGAGCATTCAGATTGCCTCTAGAATTTTATTTTTTTAACAAATAATGTTGGTATGTGTGTTCACGTGCAGGTATTTGTCAGAACGTCTGTTTTCACTTTTTTTTGGGTAACTAGGAGTAAAATGGCTGGATTATATGGTATGTGTGTGCTTAACATTTTGCAAGCTACCATACTGTTTTCAAAACTGTTTATCAATATTTTATATTGTTACAAGGAATATTCAAGAATTCTAGATAATCCACAGCATCACCAACACTTGTATGTTTAGTTGTTTTTTAATTTTAGCCATTCTATTTGGTGTGTGGTGATAGCTGGTGTTGGCTTTAATATGCATTTCTCTAGTATCTAAAGAAGAACATATCTTCATGTGCTTATTTGTCATTTGTATATCTTTTGTGGTGTTGTATCTGTTAAAATCTAGTGCACATTTATTAAGATTGGATTGTTTCCTTATTACTGATTTTTGAGTTGTTTGTATCCAAATATAAGCCCTTTGTCAATGTCATCATACCTCGAATTTTGAGGTAATGTATGATGCAACCATAGGAGTCAGGATATCCCTCATCATACACACAGCTACCTGAAATTAACAGTACAATCACTATTACCAAAAGCATGATTGATTTGTTTGTCAATCTGAATGTTTTTCCTTTTATAAATTAATCTCATTTGCATTTGCTGATATGATCTGTATGTTTGACAGCTGGTTCAGTAATATTGATTTTTGTAATTGTTATATATACATACCCTTTTGTTGTGTATTCTATTTTATTGTGTTCTCTCTCTCTCTCTCTTTCCTCCTCTCTCTGGCTATTTTTTATTTGTTCCCTCCTGCCAGAATTTTTGGAATTTGCTGGTAGTAACTCCTTTCTGTTCTTCTCCCCTTCTCCCAGCATTTACAGGCACACCTCCTTTTATTGCACTTCACTTTTTGTGCTTCCCAGATGTTGTATTTTTTACAGATTGAAGGTTTGTGGCAACAATGCACCAAGCAAGTGTATTAGCACCTTTTTCTAACAGCATGTGTTCACTTTATGTCTCTGTGTCACATTTTTCATACTTTTTGCAATATTTCAAACTTTTATTATTATTACTATATCTGTTACGGTAATCTGTGGCCACTGATCTTTGATGTTACTATTGTATTTGTTTTGAGGTGCCACAAACGTTGCTCATATAGAAGGTGAGCTTAATAAATGTGTGTGTTCTGACTGCTCCACCAACTAGCCATTCCCTTATTTCTCTCCTTCTCCTCAGGCCTCCCTATTCCTTAAGACAAAACAACATTGACATTAGGCCACTTAATAACCCTACAGTGGTCTCAAAGTGTTCATGAGACAGGAAGAGTCATATGTCTCTTATTTTAAATAAAAAGCTAAAAATGATTAAGCTTAGTGAGAAAGATGTGTCCAGAAAGCTGAGATAGGCCCAAAGCTAGGCCTTTTGTGCTGAACAATTAGCCAAGTTGTGAAAGCAAAGGAAAAGTTTAAAGTGCTACACATAAATGATGAGAAAGCAAAACAGTCTTTTTGCCGATATGGAGAAAGTCTGAGTGGTCTGGATAGACGATCAAACCAGCCACAATATTCCCTTAAGCCAAAACCTAATCAAAAGCAAGGTCCTGTCTTCAATTCTATGAAGATTGAGAAAGATGAGGAAGCTGCAGAAGAAAAATTAAAGCTAGCAAGTTTGGCTCATGAGACCCAAGGAAAGAAGCCATCTCTGTAACATAAAAGTGAGAGGTATAGCAGCAAGTGCCAATGTAGGAGCTGAATGTAGCAAGTTATCCATCAGATCTAGCAAAGATCTGATGAAGATGGCTATACTACAGAGTAGATTTTTCAATGTATTAATAGATTAAATAGCTTTCTGTTGGAAGAAGATGCCATCAAAGACTTTCATAGCTAGAAGGAATCAGTGACCTCAAACTTCAAAGTACAGGCTGACTCTTGTTAGGGGCTAATGCAGTTGCTGACATTAAATTGAAGCCAGTACTCATTTACCATTGTGAAAGTCTTTGGGCCCTTAAGAATTATGCTAAATCTACTCTAGCTGTGGTCTATAAATGGAACAACAAAGCCTAGATGATAGCACCATCTGTTTACATCATGGTTTGTGGCAATATTTTAAACCCACTATTGAGAACTACTGCTCAGAAAAAAAAAGTTCCTTTCAAAATATTACTACTCATTGACAATGCACCTGTTCACCCAAGAGCTTTGATGGAGGAGTATAAAAAGATTAATGTTGTTTTCTTGCTTACTGACACAACATACATTCTGAAGCCCATGGATCAAGGAGTCATCTCAACTTTCAAGTTTTATTATTTAAGAAATACACTTCTTAAGGGTATACCTCTCATAATCATTTCTCTGATGGATCTGGGCAAAGTAAGTTGAAAAGCTTCTGGAAAGGATTCACCATTGTAGATGCCATTAGGAACATATAACATTAACAGGAGTTTGGAAGAAGTTGATTCCAGTCTTCATGGATGATTTAGAGGTATTCAAGACTTTAGTGGAAGAAGTCACTGCAGATGTTGTGGAAATAGCAAAAGAAAAGCTGTGACTGAATTGCTGCAATCTCATGATCAGAGTTGAAGGGATGAGAAGTTGTTTCTTATGGATGAGTAAAGTAGTTTCTTGAGATGGAATCTTTTCCTGGTGAAGATGCTGTGAACATTGTTGAAATGAAAACAAAGGATTTAGAATGTTACATCAACTTAGTAAATAAAACAGTGGCAGGGTTTGAGAGGATTGACTCCAATTTTGAAAGGAGTTCTGTGTGTAACATATTATCAAATAACATTGCATATGACAGAAATCTTTCATGAAAGGGTCAATTGATGTGGCAAACTTCACTGTTGCTTTTTTAAAGAAATTTCCACAGTCACCCACCCTTCAACAACCACTACCCTAATCAGCCAGCAGCCATCAACATCAAGTCAAGACTTACCACCAAAAAATAAATTACAACTGGCTCAGATGATTGTTATTATTTTTAGCAATAAATTGTTTTCAATTAAACTATATGCATTGCTTTTTTATTTGTAATGGTATTGCCCACAGATTACAGCGTGGTGTAAATGTAACTTTTATATGCATTGAGAGACAAAAAATCCATGTCTCATTTTATTTAGATGTTTACTTTATTGCAGTGGTCTGGAACCAAACCTGCAATATCTCCAAGGCATGCCTGTATTTGAAATATCCTTTACTCCCAGAAGGCAATTTATGCAGAAAACTTTATTGCAGAAGGCAGTAAGTGAGTTCCTTCTCTTTTCATGTATCTTCCTGTTTCTCTCTCTCTGTTTTATTATACTGTCAAAGTGTAGCCATCATAAACTTTAGTTTTTCCACTATAACCATCATTTTATCTTAATTCTATAGATAAATATATAGTTAATGTCCACCATCAGAAATTATGCCAGTTTTTTCTAGGTATCCTGGTTATCTGAAACTTTCTTTAGAGAAATACTGCTTTGTCTTTTTGGGAAGTTTGTTGCTGTGGTGGTCTGCTTACTTGGTAAATTAATAATCGTGCCCTTTTGGAGTTATGTATGGCTGGATGATATACTAGTTCACATGTTCTTTTCTTATTTATGTGGCCTTACTTTGTTTTCTGATATGATGCTGAAATATCTGATGACAACCTGATTTTCATAGAAGTGACTTGGAAGCAGGAGTGCTAGACATTTTTTTCCCTTATATTTAAAGTATGACTATATTACCAGAATATGCCACGGCTGTGCTTTGATGATTTTCCAACGTATGTGGTATACCTTTTCCATGTGAAGTTTCAAGTCTTCTTATTTTTATATCTTTAAACTTCATGGAAGTTTTCTTGATTGATAGGCTTAGTATTTATTCTCTGCCTTTGCTTTGGTTTTCTCTGGGGACTCTAATACAATGTCCAATCCTTTTTGCTTATCTTCTATAGCTTTATCTTTCTTAAGAATAGTTTAGATCTTTTTCAGTGATTCTCTTTGATGTTAAAACATTTTCTTCCTTTCACTTTCTATTTTTCTTAGGGCATTATTCTTTAAGTTGATTTGCTTTGGAGTGGCTTCAAGTTTATTTTTTTCTTTAATGCTCTTTCATAAATTTTGTCATCCTATCTTTTCATACTTCCCACTTTCTACTCACCCTATTTCCATTGTGTTTCTACTTTGGTTTCATGCTGTTAAGAGTTTCTATTACTTTATTACAAATCCTTTCACTTTTTTAGAAATATTAGAGCTTTTATTAGATTCTGCTCTTTATTGATAAAAAAAACCTCACAAACATTTGTATGGGATTTAATCATATTCCTTTTCTTTTGCTCATGCTTAAAAGAAATCAGAAAGGGTGGTCCAGGATAGCTTTTCTAGATTCAGAGCTTCAGCACTATCTTTTCTGTTGTTTCCATGAAGTTACTACTAGTAGTAATCATAATGGCTTCAGTGAATTCTGAGATCTAACTCCGGTGCACCCTTGCTCCACTTTCATCTGAATTTTCTTTTCCTTTGCTTTATTGTACCTGTCCTGTTTAAATGGCATTCTCCCCAGAGTGGGATTTTGTCTTGGGAGGGAGCTTCTCTTGATTCATTTTGAAAATTCACAGGGCTCAGATTGCCCATGCCACATCTAATCTTATACTGGTCTCTGCCCTGCACAGTTGTATGGTGCTAGTGAAAGCTGCCCTTGCTTCTGCAGTGGTTTCCAGATTGGACTACACTTTTAAAATAAGTGTTTGTTAGGCCAGGCCGCCTGTGGCTCATGCCTGTAATCCCAGCACTTTGGGAGCCTGAGGCGGACGGATCACGAGGTCAGGAGTTTGAAACTAGCCTGGCCAACATGGTGAAACCTCGTCTCTACTAAAAATACAAAATTAGCCTGGCGTGGTGGCGCCCGCCTGTAGTCCCAGCTACTCAGGAGACTGAGGCAGGAGAATCGCTTGAACCCAGGAGGCAGAGGTTGCGGTGAGCTGAGATCACGCCATTGCTCTCCAGCCTGGGTGATAGAGCAAGACTCCGTTAGTCAGTCAATCAACCAATCAGTCAATCAGTGTTTGTTAGCACTTTTAGGGCTTTCCACTTCTCAGAGCCATCAGGAGTTGCTTTGCCTTCTTGCTGTCTCTTATATGGTATGGATAACACATGGATTTTGCTGCTGGTGGTTTTATCTACTTTCTTATGTCTATTTTGTGGTTCTTATGTACTCCTAGTTTTGTTGTAGCTGTTGCCTGTGGGTGTTTGCATCTATTCACCCAGTTGTTCTGTTAGATTTAGTTGGTTGGGGGAGGAGGGACTTTGGGTATTTAAAAATCGGGTAGCCACTGTTGCCATTTTCCCCACAGCCTTGGCATTTCTCTTTTACAAGTTTCCCTGGTGTTTATAAAGTGCAGCCAAAGTTGGAAAGTCAAAACATCTGAATCCTTGCTCTATCTCTGTTACTTCGTGGCAATGTTAACTTTTTAAAGTCACTTAAATTTTCTTATGAATAAAATGAGCACAAGCATACCTGTACTCTTTTCCTCATAGAGTTGCTGTGCTATACAAGATGGATGTATGTGAAATTATTTGAAAATGTAAAATTAGATCCAGTCTATAGTGTTAGTAGTTTATTCTTAAACACTGGATATTGATAGCCCCAGTAAACATGCCTTTGGTCCCCATCATAAAATATGCTTGCACACTTATTGCAGAGGTAAGGGGAGGGGATGCTTATGTTTCTTACTAAAGAACCTTAAGCTCTAATATTACTTTGAGACACTAGTGTCTCTTTGTCCAGAAAGGTGAATCTCAATGTCTATTTTTTTTTCCTGAGGGTTGTACATTTTATTGGAAACCTTAAATACTGTTCAGACAGAATATATTTTTAATCAAGGCTCTTGTGCAGCCTACACAGAAAAATGAAGCTTTTTGGATTAGAGGCAAGGAGAGGAACAGTACAGAGGACAAGGACTCCTCACAATGAATGCTCTTCAGCCAGTTTAAATGTCTGTTCTTGAAGGAGAGGGCTGGAGGTTGAGTTGCTGGATTGTGATTCATGCAGAACTGCCTTCCCCTTTTTCTGTTTGATATATGTTCTACAGACAATTGTGTTTATAAAAGAGTTCCCTAACAACAGTGACAAGAACAACAGCAGTAATATACTGGGTTAGAAATGTGCTGGATATAGGCAATCTCTGGTTTATGAAGAGACTATGAAGCAAAATTTTATTTCTTCTTCGATTGTTGGGAATGCTATACATTTTCTATCAAACACATCTATTACATGACCCTTCAAACGATATTGAACCCACAATGTAGCCAAATTACATGCTTATAACACCATTCTGAGTATACTATGTGGTCTTCCCTGATGTCAAGGAATAATATGGTGCTGAAGAGAAAATGGCTATTTTTTCTTACCAATTCCTGGTATTTTGATGATTTTAGAAAAAATTTTCAATAGTAAAGTTTTAATTTTCCATCAATTTACCTTTCTTTCTGTACTTCTCTTCAATACCCTTAGGTCCCTCACCTCCTGGCCTCTAATGACTTCAGGCTACACCTGTGCAGCATTTTAACAGTGGGAAGAACAAAGGTTTGGGCCTCTAAAATGATTTACTGACTTCCTCTGGCCCCAAACTATAGTCTCTTTCCCACAAAGCAGCTGATCTTTGTCAGCCATTAGAAAATTAATGTAATTAAACCATTCACACTAGTGAATGACTTATTGCCCATAACCATTCTGCAGCTATTAATATTTTAAAAAGATGATGCTTGAATTACTAATTGGGGAATGTTAAACTCTGTTGCTAAAAAAATGCAAAGAAAAAAAACCCACCAAAAAACAAAACATTGGGGCATAAAAGGGACAAAGTTTACACAGATGAGCTTATAGGTAGGTCCCTAAGTTAGGACTACTGTTAAGCATGCAAGCTGTGCTCTGCAGATTTCCAGAAAGTGCCTCGGTATGAAATGTGCCCTGAAGAGCTGAGTCATTCAGTGACCTTATTAGAGTAAAAGTCTATCACACATGTTCTCACTTTTTTCTGTTTTACTGCATAGTTTCTTCCATTCTACTTCATCTTCATATTACATTTGTCCCAAAATGGTAGAGCCAGGTCACTTGTAAATATAGGTTGTTTTACACAGGAGATGTTTTGAATTGGGGGCTATCTGTAGACCTTCTTGAACTCTCAAGTGAGTCCTGGGTGAGAAATTGCCAGTTGTTTTCCCTCTCATTTTCTCTCATCTATTCTCTCATTTTCTTTAATTAACAGAACGCTAATATATTGGGAGTACAGGCAGTATGTTTACAAAAGGCTTACATTACCTAACCTTCCTTGTGGATAGATTTCAGGCATATGTAAGCAGCACTCATACATAAGCAAAAGTGTTGTATGAGTTTTCAAGAAACACTCTAAATAAAGAGGGGCAACCCCTTTGTCTTTACTCTTTTTTTTCTGCCTAAGAACTGGAACTTGAACTTCATAGCTAAAGATACAGTCACTATTCTGGTGAGGCAGACAGATAAAAGCCAGTGTTCTTGACGGCTGTGTGATGCCAAAATACCAACTCTGTTCAATGCATATGTGAATTACTTTTGTTTGAGAGAGAAATAAACTTCCATCTTGTTTAATCCTCTATTTGCCAAGTCTTACTAACAACCAAACCTATTGCTATTAAACTCCTAACTTACCATTTCACTGGAGTCAGGGCACTGTGTCATTTATAGTAAAAATAAATGGCTTTAATCCCTTTTTAAAATGTATAAAGTTTTAGTTTAAACTGCTTATTCTACCAAGAAATTAACTTCTGAAAGCTGTTAAGACTGTAGAAATTCTTTCTCAGTCATACTTAAACTACAACAGGAACTCAAGGAGAGATGCCTAATTTGTTGCTTCTTAGTCTTCAATATGTTTTTGAATCATTTGATACTGTTGGTAAAATCCAGATGCTGACTCAGAAGGTCTGGGATGGAGCCAAGACTCCACATTTCTAATAAGCTCCAAGTGATAAGCAAGGCTACTGATAGGCACCTTGAATGGTCTGCATTGACTCACACCGGTAGTCTTTCCTCATCAGAGATTCTGGAACTGGGGATCAGACAGCTGCATGTTGAATAGACATTACATAAAGTTCTTACACAAAGAAAAGTTTAAGCATTATAGGTATGGCACATATTGTTATTTGCAAATTTCAAACAGCACAGTACCTATTATTGTAGGCCAGGAGGGAATTTGTTGCCTTCTTTAAGAAGAAAGGTAAATCTCCTTACAATTTGGAAAAGATAACCACTGTTTTTAACTTAGAGTGTACAAAAATCATCATCATTTTAAACTTCCAGCTTCTTTCTTGCCCACAGTGGAATAGAAGGGCCAGCCCCTGAAAAGAAGTGCCAGAGCAGAGATTCTCTTTGTCCCCGAAATACTTATTCAAGTATCTGATTGGGAATTGGAGGAGGCTGAGAAACACTCTTTAGGTCAGTTATGGACTGTTACCTGTAAGGATTATTTGAAATAAGGCAAAATCAAAGAGGTCTGCTTGATCTCAGGGTTATGTTAGATATTTTTCCCCCTCAGAATTACATCACTTGTAGAGTTTATGGTCTGTGGGCCATTTCTCTGGCTAGATATCAAGCTCTTGAATAGGATCAAATTCTGTACATTCATAAGCAGTTATCTATATTGATTCAGGCAAATATTTCCCTGGAAACATTCAGAAATTATGAGAGAAAAATATTTCTCTTTTGGTTTTGTTTGTAGAAATATCTTGAGAGCTTTCACATGCTTTTTTTTTTTTTTTTTTTTTTGAGATAGAGTCTTGCACTGTCAACCGGGCTGGAGTGCAGTGGTGCCATCTCAGCTCACTGCAACCTCCACCTCCCAGGTTCATGCAATTCTTCTGCCTCAGCCTCCTGAGCAGCTGGAATTACAGGCACACACCACCACACCCAGGTAATTTTTTGTATTTTTAGTAGAGACAGGTTTCACCATGTTGGCAAGACTGGTGTCAAACTCCTGACCTTGTGATCCGCCTGCCTTGGCCTCCCAAAGTGCTGGAATTACAGCCATGAGCCACTGTGCCTGGCCACTTTTTTAGTGTATAAATTGAGTCATATATGATTATGCACATCTACAATTAAGTATTTTTTTTGAATAATTTTTAATCCTTTACCTTAATAAATATACTTTCTTAAAATCTTCTTTGATTTTAGTTAAAAAACGGGCTTTTGATAATAAATTCTGATTCAATTCAGGTCTTCGTTATGCATGTTTTTTGGTTTGTTTTTGTTTTTGAGATGGAGTCTCACTCTGTTGCCCAGGCTAGAGTGTAGTGGCAAGACCTTCGCTCACTACAACCTCCACCTCCCAGGTTGAAGCAATTCTTTTGGCTCAGCCTCCCAAGTAGCTGGGACTACAGTTGTGCACCACCATGCCCAACTAATATTTTTATTTTTAGTAGAGATGGGGTTTACCATACTGGCGAAGGCAGGTCTTGAACTCCCGACCTCAAGTGATCTGCCCACCTTGGCCTCCCAAAGATCTGGGATTACAGGCCTGAGTCACTGCACCCAGCCGTCTTCTTTATGTGCATTATATTTCTTGTTTACCTCTCCCTTTTTGTTATTACTTGATTGATTGAGGCTTCTTGTTGTTTTTATCTAGTCTTTCCCCTCTGTTTGTTAGAAAGTATATGATTCATCTTATTCTTTTAGTGATTACTCTAGCTATTTTAACATGCATATTTGTGAAAGTCTAGAGTTAGCTAATATTTTTCTTTTCCTCCAGAATTATACAAGCATCTTCAAGTATTTGTTAAATCTCATCTTCACCCTTACTGTTTATGTGTCGTTGCTGTTCAGCGTTTTAATTTTCCCTGTATTATTGCTGCTGGTGGATAATTATTGTTGCATTTGTTGAGGCTGTTGTTGTGGTTGTTGATTTATGTGGTCAATGTTTGTTTAGATCTACCCACTTATTCTTCATTGTTATTGTTGATTATTTTTCTTCTACTTCTGAATTTCACCGGGGATTATTTTTTTGGTCTGAAGTATACCTGAGGAATTTCAGATAACGAGGGTCTTCTGTTGATAAATTTGTGTTTTTGTTTGTCTAAGAATGTCTTTATTTTGCCTTTATTCTAAAAGTTCAGTTCCTCCCCGTCCCAAGTTGCATAGGAGTGAGACAGAGGCAGGCCTGGGTGAATACTGCACCCACAGTGGATCTGTGTCACAGCTGAGAATGGTGAGCCCAAGAAACTCTCAGTCATGTAGGGGCACCTCTAGCAAACCTGCTCCTTCTCCCCTCTGGGGACACACATGCATGTGCGCGCACACACACGCATGTGCACACACACACACACACACACACACCCAGAGAAGGGAAAGAGAGGTCTTTATTTTCCTGAAATAATCTAGGGAGGGAAACATTTATCTTCACTATCATGAAATACCTGTCAATTCCTGGACACGAAGAAACATGAGAGAATCATGAAGAATTGTTATCTAAGACATGTATTCAATTCATTACAGTTATAAAGCATTTTCACATCTGTTATCTTATGAGAATTTAAATGAGAATGAGACTGGGATTCACTCCCCCACAAATCTGACAGCAGGTTGAAGGAGGTGACAAGAGAAACATTCAGAATGGTTTGATCCAAAGGAAGTTACCCATTTTTAGGACTTGAGATTTACTTCAGATGAATAAGATTAGAAAGGATAAGACCTAGTGTGTTGACCCATGCCTGTAATCCCAGCACTTTGGGAAACCGAGGTGGGTGGATCACCTAAGGTCAGGTGTTTGAGACCAGCCTGGCCAATGTGATGAAACCCCACCTCCACTAAAAATACAAAAATTAGCCTGGCGTGGTGGTGGGTGCTTGTAATCCCAGCTACTTGGGAGGCTGAGGCAGGAGAGTCCTTTGAACCCGGAAGGTGGAGGTAGCAGTGAGCTGAGATCACGCCATTACACTTCAGGATGGGTGATGAGAGTGAAACTACATCTCAAAATTAAAAAAAAAAAAAGTCTAGAGTAAAAATGAACCTAGCCCAAACAAATAAATTTTACAAATATCTACTGAATGAATGTTTTCAAAACTTGAAAAAATATTTAGATAACATGTTCAATCTAACTATAAATTCAGAATTATGATTTTAAAAATTATTGACTAAAGTTGTATATATGTATGTTGTACAACATATTTTGAAGTATGTACTCATTGTGGAATGGCTAAATTGAGCTAATTAGCACATGGGTTGCCTCATATTTTTTGTGGTGAGAACACTTAAAATCTACTCTCTCAGCAACTTTCAAATATATACATTATTATTAACTATTATGCCACCCTATCATACAGTAGATGTCTTGAACTTATTTCTTCCATGCAAGTGAAATTTTGTACAGAATTGTGATTTTAAGGATGGAATTTACTATAGCCAAATAACTGTATACTTAAGTTATTCACTATTTAGAATGTGAACATAAGCATATCTTGGATATTAAAACTGAAAAGTCTTTTAGAAAAATCGAGATTTACATGCATATGATCAATTACAATAATTACCACGTTATTCAATAGATATTTAACTACTGTGCTGAGGCATATTTCAGTTATTTTGTAAAATCCTTAATTTCAATTTCCACAGGAAAAAAGTGCCATGAGATTAGATTAGCACTATGTACCTCATTAACAGTGAGTAGGTGTTCAATATATTTAGCATAAATATATGAATCAGTTAACAATGTTCATAAGCCTTAGTAATAGAAAGAAATAGGATACTTTGGAAGCATTTTGTGTTTGTGTGTGCACACATGTGTGCATATGCACACATGTGTACTTGAGGAAGTTGTAAGCAGAGTGCAAGAGCCATTGCTTTTTCTCTAGACTCAAGAAACTGATAGTCAATTAGAGGCAAATCTATTTTATTTTATTGGCCAGGGAATCAATTGGCCAAAAGCTCCCACCATCTGGGCTATCAGACAAAGCAGGCCTGGATTTTAATTCACCCACCAGGACGTGCCCTTTGCTGTTCAATTGCTGGCAGAACCTAGAGCAAGTCTCAGCTCTTTTTGATGAATATGTAGCATAGTAGAGACAATAATAATAGAAGCTACCACTTAATGAGCATTTACTATATGACAGGTGGCATTCTTTAAAGGTCTTACTAGGTATAAGCTCATATGATTTCCACAACAATTCTACAATATATATGCTCTTATTAGCCTGATTTCACAACTGGCACAGAGAAACTAAGCAATTTACCTAACTGGCTAGTTGTAGAGCCTAGATTGAATTGTGGACATTTAATGCCACCATAGTGCTCTTGCTCCCTACTTGTTGCTTATTGGCTGCATTTTAACTCACAAGATTCAAAACTGAAGAGTTTGAACCACATTAAAAAATAGCCTTCTTCACTCTAGGGCAGTGGTTCTAAACTGGAGGTAATTTTACCCCTCAGGAGACATTTTTTATTGCCAATACTTGGAGGAGATGATACATTCATCTGCTGGGTAGAGGGCAGGGATGCCGCTGCTTATCCTATGGTACACTGGACAGCTTTCTACAATCAACAGTTACTCAGTTCAAAATGTCCATAGTGCAAAGTTTGAGAAATGCTGCTCAAGGTTAGTAGCTCTCAGCCTTGGTTGTATATGAGAATGATTTAGAAAGCTCTCAAAATCCCAGTAGATGCAACTCAGACCAATTATAACAGAACCTTGAGTGGTGAGTAGTATTTATTAAAGCTCACAGGTGATTTGAGTATAAAACCACGCTAGTAATCTACTGTATTAGGGAAATTTGTCCTTTTGAATATCAGACCCTTATCAATTCCAGTGAGTTCCTCCACTTCCAATGATTATATACATAGTTGGAGAGAGACAGGAATTTTTACCTCAGCATTTCATATTTTGAAGGAACTTTGGACACTTCTCCAAGGAAACATAAAGCAAGAGAAGAAGGAATCACCAAGAATAAACTGAATATGTGCCTATTCTCTTTAGAGACTTCTTTAAACTGTCATCTGTTTTGCACTGAAATCCTGATTATCCTTTCATGGCTAAACCTGAATAAGACTAAATCCTTGACCTTGATATAGGCTTGTAAAACTAAAACCTTAATGGAGGTGAATATGTGCATGCTAGTTGTAGAAGGGCTACTGTAGATAGAAGGTAGCAAAGCTAAGAATGACAGTTCTGTGTGTCAGTCATCTTGTGAAGGCATGGCTTTAGGCAGGAAACTTAAACTCCCTTCCTTTGACAGGGATGCTGGGGAACCAGCTTCATTGCCTGGAGATTTATACCCTGAGAAGAGTGAAAGTCCAGTTGTGAACTCTTGAGTAATGCCATGATTTGGCCTACAGCCTATTAGACAATATCTAAGAGAGGGCAAAATTATACCCCTGATATGAACTTCAGAGATCAAAGCAAATCTAAACCAGAGTATGCAGATTATGTAGACATTTAGATTTTTTTTCTTAATCCATAAACAGTTAATAAAATCAGCTGTTAATGTTCTAAATTTGACCAAGATGCTCTAAGGGACCTTAAGGGAGAAGTTTTCCATGCTTGAACCAGATTATTAAAGGGTGAGTCACACTTTTTAAGAATTGTGTTGTGCTGGTAGCAGTCCTCATGAGATTATTTCCCAAAGAAACCATGAATGCTTGCATTGGGACTACACCAACTTCCCTGTGCTTCTAGAAGTTCCCCTTTTTAAGACTAAAATTTGCTGGGTGTGTGTTTTTATGAAAAGTGTATTATTTTCTCTCCAGTTTCAGAATATCTCATTAAATAATTTAGAAGGCAGAGAAAAACAAAAACCATCAGATCTGGTTAATGGCAGTAGAGTGCTGAAGCATCTGTTCTTTTTCACTAACTGTTATCCTCTCAGTACTGAAACTCTTCATTCCTCAATCCTTGCCTTTTTAATTGTGGTAGGTGCAGTAATGCCTCTTTCCACAAAGACATGTGAATGTGTTACTTTATATAACAAAAAGGACTCTGCAGATGTTGCAAAGGTAAGCATCTTGAGATGGATAGTTAGTCCTGGATTATTGAGGTAATATAATCACAAAGGACCTTATAAGAAGAAGACAAAAGAGTCAAAGTAAAAGAAAATGATCTGATGATGAAAGAAGAGAGGAGAGGCAGAAGATATGATGAGAGAAGCAGAGTTGGAGTGATACAGTTAAGATGGAGTGTGAGGCCACAAGCTAAGGAATGGGAGGTTGCCTCTAAAGCTCTAGGTTCTAAACCTGGAAAAGGTAGGAAAAGGCAAGGAAACTGTCAGAGCAGAAGGAATGCTAGAGGGTAAGACCCATTTTGGACCTCTGACTTCCAGACCTATAAGAAATTGAGTTTGTATTACTTTATTGCCACCAAGTTTGTGGTAATTTGTTACAGCCGTTTGGCAAACTCTAACAGTAACCATGCTGTACTTCCTGATAGAATGGGCCTACTCTTCTCTGATCCATGATCATTCATTACAACTGTCTCTGCTATTATCACAGAAGAAATTTGAACACAGGAAACATGACTGAAAAGAAAATAGGACTAAAGAGGTGAACATGATATAGTACCATGGCTTTTTCACATTAATTTAGGAGGAATGGTCTGCTAAAAATATTTTTCAAATTTGTAATAGTCATTTATATGAAAAGCACTCTAAACAGTACATTTTGCAAATATATTATCTCTAATTATATTTAGTACATTTAAAATAACAAAATTTCATGTCCATATGACTCTTCTAAAAGTTCCAGCTTGTATATGGGACAAGAAAATATTTTAAAGCCTGAATTATTCAATTAAACTAAAAATTTCCAGGGTTTCATTTTGTAATGCCAGGTTACAGGCTTAATTTAAAATTCTTTATCCATTCAACTTTTCGCAGATGTTTATTTTCTTTATTTTCCCATATGTAGGAAAATGACATTTGCTTCTGATCAATACTTGGAGAAGAAAATCTTTTTGCTTCATCCATTTCATGGGTTCATATTTTGGTGTCAGAGATAATACTCAAGGACTTGGATTCAGAGTATCAGCAACAGAGCAATATTTTCTGGAAAAAATTAAAAGTGATTTTTCTCTCGCAGGGAAAAGAGAATACATAAAGTATGCAGGGAAGACAAAGAAGATATGTAGGAGGGGGTGGTGTGAATGGAAGAGCAGTTGGGAAAACAGATTAGAATAGATCATAAGTGACCCTGAAGTCTAAGTTCTGGAAATAGTTTCATGAATGAGTGTCTTAGTTGAAGCCCAAAAACCATAGATCAAGTGGCTCACACCACAAACATTTATTTCTCAGGATTCTGGAGGCTGGGAAGTCCAAGACCAAGATGTGATCTGATCTGTGTCCTGATGGGATCCCCCTTCCTGGTTTGCAAATGGCTGCCTTCTGTTGTATCCTCACATGACACAGAGACAGATCATCTCTCTTGTGTCTCTTCTTATAAGGACACTAATGCTATTATGAGTTAGGCACTCTTAGGACCTAATTATCCCCAAAAAAGCTTTATCTCCAAATACTATTGCACTGGGGATAAGGGCTTCACCACATGAATTCTGGGGGGACATACATATTTAGTCCACAGCAATGAGAGTATAGTCATATAGTCATAATGAGAGGTTAATCATATTTGAGGTGTTGTTTGTTCTTTTGTACATACTTAAAAATCATGGATCAAAGTGATTGCATTGTTTTCAAATTCTTACATTCCACAATTTTAACTAGGAAATAGGGGAGACCAAAATGTGTTAAATTAATAATTAATTTTAATTTATAATTCATTGAGTGGTTGTGGGACTTATAATTCCTTTACTTGTCTATTGCTGATGATTATTTAACTTTTAGAGGTTCTCAAATTTTGGTGTGTATGAAAAAAAAATTACCTAGGGAGCTTGTTTAACTGACTCTTACTGGATCTGTTTGGGGATGAGGCCCTGGTGTCTTAATTTTTAGTAAATATCTCAGGTGATTTTTTTGGGTGGTTGACCCACAAACCACACATGAACCGGGAACACTGGGCTCTCAACCTCCACCCCATGCCCGTTCTCCTGAAGGCAGCCTTCTGAAGTTGGGGTATAAAGCCTGCTGACTTGCCACAGAGTGTGGTTCCCACATCAGCAGCATGGTTATCATGGGAGAGCTCGTTAGAATTGTAGACATTCAGTCCCATTCCAGACGCAAATTCAGAATCTGCATTTTAACAAGATCTTAAGGTCGAGTGTGGTGGTGGAATTATTTACAAGCACACTTAAGTTTGAGAAGTACCATCCTCCTGGAAATTAATCAGCCTCCCCACCAGTGGTTCTCAGTCCTCTAAGGAGCTCTGAAAATTATACAGGATTCACTTCAGACTCTGATCCTTCAGCAGTACAGAGGCAGGAAATAGCTTTTAAAGAAAGATCCAAAGGTGACTCTGATACACACCCTGGTTAAAAACAATTGCTCCATAGGGCTTCTTGGCAAGTCAGAACATTTGTGATGACAAAAATCACACCAGATCACTCTCAAATCTTAGTTTTCCTTTGTGGTGTGACAGCCTTAAATTCAGAGCAGACATTTGTATTACCTCGGGTAGCCTTTGTTCTTTTCAGCTTTCTCGTCCTAGTTGTCACACTGGGAGAACTCAAAGAAGTCAGAGAGTTTTCATCTCTCTCCTGTGCCCTCAGGGGAAAGCTGATTTATTCCCAAGTTATTCTGCCTCTTTAATTTTTTTTTTTAAGTTGAAGGCTGTACTCGTGTAGGTCAGCCGATTCATAATTCACTCTGAGACTGGGGAAAGGACTCTGAAGTCCTCATTTTCTTTAGAACTTGAGTGGTAGTTTGTTAAAACTCCAGAGCTGTCAGCCTTCACTGTAACTTTGGTCCTTATAAATATGAGAAAATAATGAAACTTTATTAAAGGACAATCCAGGCCCAAATCCTTAACTATTTTATTTAATGGATCTCGTAGTAAAGTAACTTTCAAGACATTCTGAGATAATTTTTAACTCAGCCATTTGTGGGGTAGTTTACTGAAGGTATTTTAGTTTATAACTGAAAGGGGCTTTAAATAATGGCCTTAGTTCAGATATGTGCCTAAGGACCTATCAACTTACCCTTCATAGGTAGGATCTGAACCAACTGAGGTTAATCAGATCCTTGCTTGATGGTCTGTGGCCAAATCAAGTTGCTACTTTTCCTGAATCCTGGAAAAGATACAGGAAATTGGGACTGATTATTTGAGGAAGCTCTGTTGCTGGTGAGGAAATTCTGTTGAGTTCTGTAGGAATTTTTCTAGTTTGTTTTGTATTCAGTTCTATCAGCAGGCCAGCAGCAACTCAAAGGAAAACCTCCTTTCCAGTGTGTCAATCACATAAGCACATAGAATTGTGTAGCATATAGGATCAGTCACAAGAGAGCTCTGGGGTGAGGGAGAGGTTTTTCTTCCACTGCTTGGATTCAGTGGCTTTGAGAAGCACCTCTTTTTTCCTGTGGGTAAAATGTCATCACACCAGCATCTTTTTGCCTATACTCTTCACCTTGTCTATGTTTTGAAATAGGACGATGCTTAAGTAAAATTGCTACTTTCCATGATAATGCATTTGGGGCTGAGGAAACTATATGCCTGTTAAGTAATTCTTGCTTTGTCCTAAATTGCTCTGCCCCTCCAAAATATTGCCTCAGCTCATAGTTTAGAAGGCATTAGTTTTAAGCTGAGGAGTATTAGAAAATTATCCTTATGATAAATGGTTTTTCCCCAGAGGAGATGGCTTACTGATAAGTGAGAGAATAATATCCATTGGGCCATCTTGCCACCTATGGAAACCCATTTGCTTTGAAAATAAGAAATATCTCTTTCAGTAGGCAGTGATTTTTCTTAAGGATTTTATAACAAAGATAAAAATTGTCTTTGGCAAGTGTGATGGTTAATATTAAGTGTCAACTTGATTAGATTGAAGAATGACCAGATAGTTGGGGAAGTATTGTTTCTGGGTGTGTCTGTGAGGTTATTGCCAGAGGAGTTTAACATTGAGTCAGTGGACTGGGAGAGAAGACCCACCCTCCATGTTGCACACCATCCAGTTGGCTGCCAGTGCAGCTAGAAATATCAGATAGAAGAAGGCAGGATAAGTTGGTGTATTAGTCTGTTCTCACACTGCTAATAAAGCCATACCTGAGACTGTTTAATTTATAAAGAAAAGATATTTAATTGACTCACAGTTCCACATAGCTGGGAGGCCTCACAATCATGGTGAAAAGTGAGGGAGGAACAAAGTCACGTCTCACATGGCAGCAGCCAAGAGGGCTTGTGCAGGGAAACTCCCATTTGTAAAACCATCAGATCTCATGAGAATTATTCACTACCATGAGAACAGTACTGGGGAAACTGCACCATGATTCATTTATCTCCATCTGGCCCCACCCTTGACACGTGGGGATTATTACAATTCAAGGTGAAATTTGGTTGGGGACACAGCCAAACTGTATCAGTTGGTTTGCTGAGTCTTCTTGCTTTCATCTTTCTCCCGTGCTGGATACTTCCTTGAACACCAGATTCCAGGTTCTTTGGCCTTTGGACTCTTGGACTTACACCAGTGGTTTGCTGGGGGCTGTCAAGTGTTTGTCCACAGACTGAAGGCTACACTGTTGGCTTCCCTACTTTTGGGGCCTTTGGACTCAGACTCAGCTACTACTGCCTTCTTCCTAAGCCTGCAGGTGGCCTATCATGGGACTTCACCCTGTGATTGTGTGAATCAATTTTCCTTAATAAACTCCCTTTCATCTATGCATGTATCTTACAAATTCTGTCCTTCTGGAGAACCCTGACTAATACACAAGCTTAGTAAATGGTAAAGTTTTCATGTTTCATAATAAGTGAAAGAACATGCAAAGTAGCCAGGGAAGCAGGTCTCTGCTGCATCACATTGATAAATGTATTAGCATTTAGTCTGAAAAGGAACCTTCACATGTGGCTGGTTATGAGACTGAAATGAGTTGAAGGAAGGAACAGGTACCAGGAGGAGGATCCTAACTTGAACACCAAAGCTAAGTATGGAGGCTCCTCTTCTATGAAACTTTACCTCATGCTTTTCACAGGGTAAGCCTCATACATCTGTTTGTCAGATTGGAATATCACTAGTGATTTTGTGCTCATGAAGAAGTACCTTGATTTTCTGAAGTGAGATTCAGCAAATTACACTTGGCAATCACCTAGTTTCAGTCACTTGGACCATGATTATGTTATATTACAACAATTTTTATCAAGGTGTAGACTGACCTGGTACAACACTTTTTATTAACTTATTGCTGACTTACTCCTTATGTGACTACTTTGTAAAAGAAAAAAACAAATAAAAATGTAAGGAGAATTTTGCCATTTCTTTTTTTTTTT
>PVKP010011379.1:0-48897 GCA_004027715.1 Plecturocebus donacophilus
CGCTAGCTAAGACAGCAGCGTTGAAATTCGTGGTGCTTTTCTGCCCGGGGGTCTCCGGTCTGGCTTCTCAGTCCCTTTTTCAGTCAGCTGGATGGACTGCTCTGACTTCCCAGAGCGCCAAACATCATCCAAAAGGAGACTCAGTCCCGTTTACTCCGCACCAAGAGCCGCCGAGCCGAGGCGCCGGCAAAAAAGCCGCCCCAGCCAAAAGGGTCACGCTAGCGACCCGTGGGGCTCCTCCGCTGGGAATGTCCTGGTCCGTGGGCAGCAAAAATTTATCGGTAAGTGTGGCGTCCGCTGGCTCTCTGCGCTTTTACTGGGAGCTGCAATCCTGAGCTGCTAGTGATCGGCCATCTTGGATCTCTCTCCCCATATTCTTTTTTTTTAAACAGCCTCTCACTCTGGGGTGTGGAGGCATGATCATGGCTCACTGCAGCCTTGATCTCCCCAGCTTACACAATCCTCCCACTTCATCCTGGGAGTACAGGCGTGTGTCACCATATCCAGTTAATTTTTAAATTTTTTTGTAGAGACTGGCTCTCACTATATTGCCCAGGCTGGTCTTGAACTCCTGGGCTCACGTGATCCTCCCTCCTTGACCTCCCAAAGTGCTCGGATTACAGGCATGAGCTACTGTGCCTGGCCTTACTAATCTCTTTTTTTTTTGAGATGGAGTCTCGCTCTGTTGCCCAGGCTGGAATGCCAGAGTGCAATGGTGTGATCTCAGCTCACTGTAACCTCTTCTTCACAGGTTCAAAGGATTTTCCTGCCTCTGCTTCCCGAATAACTGGGATTATGGGTACCTGCCATCACACCTGGCTAATTTTTGTATTTTTAGTAGAGATGGGTTTCACCATGTTGGCCAAGCTGGTCTTGAACTCCTGACCTCAAGCGATCCACCCATCTCGGCTTCCCAAAGTGCTGGGATTACAGGTGTGAGCCACTGAACCTGGCCAAGGCCTTACTAATCTTTATGTATTTGTCAGTGTTATCTTACACACAGCATGGACTTGATAAAATCTAAAAGGGTAGACTTTTAAGAAATAGCCCATGTAATTGTTCAAAAATAGACGCAGAACTGATTGCAGTGAAGAGCATGGACTCTGGAAACACACTAGATAAGTGTGAACTCCAGCTCTGCCACTTTGTAGCTATGTCTTTGGGGCAATTCACTTAATATCTTTTTGCCTTTATTTCCTCGCAAGTAAGTCGGAGATAATAGTTCTTAATACTGTTGTTATGAGAGTTAAATCAGTATATATTAAGGCCCCAGAAAAGTGCTTGAGACATACTGAGTCCTTAATAAATGTTAACTATCATCATCATTATTAATTTATGCCCAATTCTAGTTCCTAACCACTAGGGAGGATAATAAAACTAATCATTTTGATGCAGTATACTAATTGTGGATACATAGGAAACTTTCCTGGGGGAGTCATTGTGCCGTTGTTTTTGTGTGTATTAAAGTGTGACAATTTTTTTTTATTTTGTAGGATTCTGCTTGATAAAAGTGTAATGATCATTAGTGGTTGTATTAGCCTGTTCTCACACTGCTATAAAGAACTACCTGAGGCCAGGTGCAGCGCCTCATACCTGTAATCCCAGTGCTTTGGGAGGCTAAGGTGGGCGGATCACTTGAGTTCATGAGTTTGAGTCCAACCTGGGCAACATGTTGAAACCCTGTCTCTACCAAAAATACAAAAAATTAGCCAGGCGTGGTGGTATGCACCTGTAGTCCCAGCTACTCAGGAGGCTGAGGCAGGAGAATCACTTGAGCTGGGAGGCGGAGGTTGCAGTGAGCCAAGATTGCGCCACTGCACTCCAGTCTAGGTGACAGAGTGAGACCCTGTCTCAAAAAAAAAAAAAGTAATTTTCTTCATAAATTACCTAAAACTGGGTAATTTATGAAGAAAAGAGGTTAATCGACTCACGTTTCTGCAGGCTTAACAGGAAGCATGACTGGGAGGCCTCAGGAAACTCACAATCATGGCAGAAGGTGAAAGGGAAGCAACAAGCATGTCTTACTGTGGCAGAGCAGGAGAGAGAGAGAGCAAACCGGGAAATGCCACACACTTTAAACCCATCAGATCTTGTGAGAGAGCTCGTTCACTACCACAAGAACAGCAAGGAGGAAATCTGCCCCCATTATCCAGTTACCTCCCACCAGGTCCCTCCATCAATTTGACATGAGATTTGGTCGGGGACACAAATCCAGACTGTATCAGTGGTAAATAATATAGAACTCTGGAAAACAAAAGAAAACTAAGCAAATAAACCTTAACACATCAGCTTAGGTCTTGAAAAGATAAAGATCATTTTAGAGGCCAGCAGGTAAACATGAGGCATATTAAGGAAAGACAGGCCTGGCAAGGTGGCTCTCGCCTGTAATCCCAGCACTTTGGGAGGCCAAGGCAGACAGATTCCCTGAGGTCAGGAGACTCGCCTGGCCAACGTGGTGAAACCCCATCTCTACTAAAAATACAAAAATTAGCCAGGCATAGTGGTAGGTGCCTGTAATCCCAGCTACTCGGGAGGCTGAGGCAGGAGAATCACTTGAACCAGGGAGGCGGAGGTTGCAGTGAGCCGAGATCAAGCCATTACACTCCAGCCTGGGGGACAAGAGTGAGACTTTGTCTCCAAAAAAAAGGAAGAAGAACTATGGGGCTTTATGTCTAGAGAATTAGGAGCCAGGAAGAACTGTCAGGTTTCTTCTGGTCAGGTAAGGAAAACTGGAAGCAAAACAGGGACTATTGGAACAAAACAGGGGCTAATTTAAGAAAGCATCCTAGAGAGAACAAGTAAATAAACAAGCAGCCCAGGAAGGAAGGAAGTATACAAGATTTAGAGACTTAGGACCTACATTTGAAATAATTGTGTCAAGTAAAATGCACTATAATTTGACCCTTACCTTTCATTTATTTAGTTGATGTTTCTAGTCTAGGAACTTAGAGCCTCATTACTTGATCAGTTTAAACTCACATATTTGCCATGCTACTAAATTACTCAGATTTTCCTTAAACTGATTTTTTTTTTTTGCATTATTTCATAGTAGTTTATTTAGAGATTCCATTTTCACTCCTCAATAGATTTTATGTATTTCTCATATGCTTCTTCACTCATAAGTTCATCTAGTTATGAAGGGTTACTCAGTGTCATCTTTATCAGCCAACCATCCTCATAACAAGATTTGTTTACATGTCATGGATTTTCTGCAAGGGCTTCATTAATTTCAGTTACTTCTTCTGATAAAGGAGAATAGAGTTCACTAGCATCTTTCACACTTTCCAAAGCATCAAATTCATCTTGTTTGTTCAATTTTGGGCCAACTTCAAGCTGACTACAGTAAACAACATCTCCCAACGTTTCCTGTGCAAAATTGCTGATTCCCACTGTTCCAATACCATTTTCTGTTGTTATCCATTCATGTTTCTCTGTGAATTTACGCACGGAGAGGAGAGCGGGTCCAGTGCGCAGCATTGGGATGGCGCCTGCTCCCCAGATGCCAGGACCTTGGCAGGCAGGACGCTGCAGGTGACTGGATCGTGCGCAGGGTACAGAGAACGGCTCACACACTCCGCACCAGTCGCAGCTCCATGTTCGAAGGGGTACCCGGGTCGCAGCACTACGCCTCCGCCACCTGCGCAGGGAGGCAGGGCCAGGTGAGGCCGAATTTTGTTCTTTGAGTTGGGGTCTCTGTCACCTAGGCTGGAGTGCAGTGGCATGATCTCAGCTCACTGTAACCTCTGCCTTCCTGGCTCAAGCGATCCTCCCACGTCGGCCTGCCAAGTAACTGGGACCACAGGTGTATGCCACTGTGCCTGGCTAATTCTTTGTATTTTTTTAGAGACCATGTTTCACCATGTTGCCCAGGCTGATCTTGAACTCTTGAGCTCAAGCATCCACCCACATCGGCCTCCCAAAGTGTTGGGATTACCGGTGTGAGCCACTGCACTTGGCCCTGACTTGCTTGTTTAACCTTAACTTCATCCTTTATCCATCTGTGTATTTATCTGAAAGGCCTTCAATTGAAGCTTTAAGATATACACAAATTTATATAATTTAGTATTTATTTATGCCAACCCTTTGCTAGTCATTGGCCAAGGATACTATGATGAACAAAAATGGATTTAGCCTTTGACTTCATGTAAAAGTACAATTTTGCTAAGTTCCACAAAGGAGAAACACTTGCTATCAGAAGGCACAATAGGAGGAAATAACAAGCAAGCTCCAGGAATGAGTGAGTAGGAGTTACCTAGACTGAAGAAAAGGAGGCACACCATTTCAAGGAGCTGAAGCAGCATGTTTAGGAGTTCTGTAACATAAGGGAGGATGGTATCAGAAGGGATGGAGCAAAGGCTTTGAGGTTGGAGCTCGGGGAGAGGAAGTGTGATATAAGGTAAAGTTAGAGTTAGAAAGGAGCTGGAGCAATCAAGGCTTTGAAGCATTGTTGTCTTCATCTTCTGAGCACTTGGAAACCTTGAAGGGTTTGTGGAAAGATCACTAGTGAGACAATGTCAAGTGAAAAGAAGAAAAGGCCTTGGGATCTGTTGTTTAATTTTATTGGCCAAGAAGAGCTTACTCTATTTTTTAACCATCTTAGTACTTTTTTCTTTTCTTTTTTTAATTTGCCCCACCCCCCACCCCCAAGAGGCCGAGGAGATAAAACTTTGTGAAGTAGATTTAACTCTTTCTTCACTTTGGTGTCTTTAAGAGACCTAGAGCATTTCTCTCTATTTCATTAAAAACTTAACAGCATAAACATGGTAGCATTAATCTTAATTGTATCCTTGTGAAATATTTTTATGATGTAGATTACAGTCTTATTACAATGTTAAAAAATAAATACTGTTAATGTATCACATGAATGTAATGTTTCACAATTTTCAAAGTACTTTTACATGTGACATTTATCTTACTGGAAGGAGTAACTGTAAATGAATTTTAGTTCCTTAGAATAAATGATATATAAGCAGCTTGTCTAATTTATTTCAATACTCTTTTTTCACATTTGTTGAGTTTTTAATATGATTGGAAGAAAGAAAGTAGTTTTCAAAGGTGTTTAAGATTATGATACCTCCCTAAACCAGGCTGGGAAGTAAGAGAGTTTTCTTTACTCTGAAATTTGCTTTAACATTTTTTAACAGCAGGAGGTGAGTGTTCTACTTAACCATAATTTTTTTTTTCTTCAGGACAACATAGGAGAGCTTGACCTTGATAAACAGTCTGAACTTAGAGCTTTAAGGAAAAAAGAACTGGATGAGGAGGAAAGCATTCGGAAAAAAGCTGTGCAGTTTGGAACTGGTGAACTGTGTGATGCCATCTCTGCAGTAGAAGAGAAAGTGAGCTACTTGAGACCTTTAGATTTTGAAGAAGCCAGAGAACTTTTCTTACTGGGTCAGCACTATGTCTTTGAGGCCAAAGAGTTCTTTCAGATTGATGGTTATGTCACTGACCATATTGAAGTTGTCCAAGACCACAGTGCTCTGTTTAAGGTGCTCGCATTCTTTGAAACTGACATGGAGAGACGGTGCAAGATGCATAAACGCAGAATAGCCATGCTAGAGCCCCTAACTGTAGACCTGAATCCACAGTATTATCTGTTGGTCAACAGGCAGATCCAGTTTGAAATTGCACATGCTTACTATGATATGATGGATTTGAAAGTCGCCATTGCTGACAGGCTGAGGGATCCTGATTCACACGTTGTAAAAAAAATAAACAATCTTAATAAGTCAGCATTGAAGTACTACCAGCTCTTCTTAGACTCCCTGAGAGACCCAAATAAAGTATTTCCTGAGCATATAGGGGAAGATGTTCTTCGCCCTGCCATGTTAGCGAAGTTTCGAGTTGCCCGTCTCTATGGCAAAATCATTACTGCGGATCCCAAGAAAGAGCTGGAAAATTTGGCAACATCATTGGAACATTACAAATTTATTGTTGATTACTGTGAAAAGCATCCTGAGGCTGCCCAGGAAATAGAAGCTGAGCTAGAACTTAGTAAAGAGATGGTTAGTCTTCTCCCAACAAAAATGGAGAGATTCAGAACCAAGATGGCCCTGACTTAATCCCTGCTTTTAAGAAAGGGAAATGCGTAATATTGAAGTGATCTTTTTCCCTAGTCAAACAGGCCCAATTCCATTGTGATATTTACCTTTATAGCCAGGTGAGTGCAGTTTGAGCTTGAGATACAGTCAACTGAGTGTTTGCTAGGATCCTAAGGAACATAAAATTAATTAATAATTTACACCTAATTATGTAAATTGCCTTGTTAAAGACATGTGATTTTTGTATTTTAGATGCTTGTTTCTATTTAAATATAAACCTTTTTACCCTCAGTTTTTAAATGTAGATTATTTGTTGGCTAGTACTTGATAGATTCCTTGTAAGAAAAAATGCTGGATAATATACCTGGTAGACGAGTCTGTTGCTGTATTAAAATTGAAAAAGTAACTCTGTAGTTACTCTTTCTAAAATATTTGATTTCCTAAATTCCCCCCACCCAAAATCTTTCCCTTTTGAAAATACCAAAAACTAAATTATGTTATTATAAAGTGTAAAATGGTTTATCTCAATTATAGGAGAAAAAGGCCTTGTTGGAAATAAAATAAACTGACTTATTTCACTAATAAAAACTTCCATTTCCCCTTTTATTTTCTTGTGAGCATTGGTTTTATTTTTTGATACCTCAGAGATATTAGCATATTTGAAACTAGAGAAGAATATTTCTTCAGTAACATTGTGAAGTTAGAAAACATTAAAATATCATTCATGGCTGAGTGCGGTGGCTCATGCCTGTAATCTCAGCACTTTGGGAGGCTGAGGTGGGAGGAACACTTGAGCCCAGGAGTTCAAGACCAGCCTGGGTAACATAGTGAGACCCTGTCTCTACAAAACATACAAAAATTAGCTGGGGCATGATGCCATCTGCCTGTAATCCCAACTTCTTGGGAGGCTAAGGTGGGAAGATTGCTTGACTCCAGGAGGCCAAGGTTGCCGTGAACCATAATTGCCACTACATTCCAGCCTGAATGACAATGAGACCCTGTCTCAAAAAATAAAAAAGTAAAGTAAATAAAGTAAAATATTATTCACTTAGTAAATATTTACTGAACTATTACTGTGTCCCAGGAAACTTTTATTGACTGTGATTTCTCATCATAGGATCCTGGCATGTTTACAAACTTTTAAGCACTATTGAGAAGGGATATATATGTCACAACTAAACCTTGTTAATATGTGTTAGTCATTTTAAGAAATACAGGATTAAAATGGAATTCCTATCTGGTGTATTGTCAAGATCAATTGTAACATTTAATACAGAGAATAGCTCTGTGTGTTAGCTTGCCTGTTAATTTGCTTCTGAAAGCTTAGGTCTGGGTCAACGCTAAGGTTTTGTAACATTTATGTTAAAAAAATACACATATGAAAATCACCTTGCTTTCCCTTTGAGATCAATTTTCTAGGAAGAAAAATCTTTGAGTATAACAGTCAGATGTGTAATTCACTCAGTATTTAACTGATATTTATTAAAGTCTAATAAGGTCGGGCCCTGCTCTCACTTTTCTAATTATAAATAATATGGTGATAAACAGGATAAACAAGGACCTGGTCTCACAGAGCGAGTAAACAACTAATAATTTCAGGCTATTTAAGTGCTATTAAGAAAGGAAAACTGAAATGACAAACTTTTTTTTTTTCTATGTTGCCCAGGCTCCCTGGCTGGAATACAATGGCACGATCTCAGCTCACTGCAACCTCTGCCTCCTGGGTTCAAGTGATTCTCCTGCCTCAGTCTCCCAAGTAGCTGGGGCTATAGGTGCACAACACCATGCCTGGCTAATTTTTTGTGTTTTTAGTAAAGGCGAGGTTTCACCATGTTGGCCAGGCTGGTCTTGAACTGCTGACCTCATGTGATCTGCCTGCCTCAGCTTCCCAAAGTGCTGGGATTACAGGTATGAGCCACTGCGCCTGGCCGAAAATGGTAAACTTTTAATGGAAAGGGTGCTGTCTTAGCTGTGGTGATCTGCAAAGGTCTTTGAGAAGGTGGGAGGTGACACTGAGCTGAGAACTAAACTGGGGATGAAAGCAGCCAAAGTCATCTTTAGGTAGGGTGTTCCAGGGAAGCCGGGCTGGAACAAGTTCAGGAAGGAGTTTGGCATGAGAAAGACCAGTGTGGCTGGAGCAGATAAGGGTGAGGAGTGGGGACAGCAGTGGGGAGTCCAGATGGAGAGGGCTTTATAGGTCAGGTAAGGAGTTTGGATTTTATTCAAGGTGCAGTGGGAACTTTCATGGAATTTTAAAAAGGAAAGCAGCATGATCTGATTGGAATTTTTAAGAAACTACTCTGGCTTTTAGCGCAAGGAAAGGGGAAAGGGCAGCCAAGAAGCAGAGGAAAGAGAGAGACAAGGTTCTGTTAAGATTAATCCAAGTGAGCTGGGCACGGTGGGTCACGCCTGTAATCCCAGCACTTTGGGAGGCCTAGGCGAGTGGATCATGAATTCAAGAGATTGAGACCATCCTGGCCAACGTGGTGAAACCCTGTCTCTACTGAAAATACAAAAATTAGCCAGGCGTGGTGGTGTGCGCATGTAATCCCAGCTACTCGGGAGGCTGAGGCAGGAGAATTTCTTGAACCCAGGAGGCAGAGTTTGCAGTGAGCTGAGATTGCACCACTGCACTCTAGCCTGGAGCCTGGCGACAGAGCGAGACTCTATCTCAAAAAAAAAAAAAAAAAAAAGACTAATCCAAGTGAGAGATGAAAGTGGTTTGGAATAGGATGAGGTCGTAAAGATGGAGAAAAGTGGATAAATTCTGGATGTGTTTTGAACATGCTATATAGAGGGTTAAGTGTAGAGCATGAGGGGGAAAGAAGAACCATGTTAAGTTGAGGAAGTATGCAGGCAAAGCATGTTTTTATGGGGGATATTTGGGGTTAGAATTAAGAGTTTTGTTTAGGCCAAGTTGAGTTTAGGATGTAAAGCTTGAGATGAAATGATTGCTATTTAATAATATCTGCTCATCAGACTTTAAAAGGAAAGCGGGAGGACCAAGAAGAGGCAAAGAAGGGAGGGAAGTTTCTTGAGGATAGTGATATATGGCACTTCAACTCTCTTGAGAACTGATTCTAAGACAAATCCCCCTGTTAAAAGCCTTCCTTCATATGGCCATTTTCCTCTCAACCTTAATCAACTTCATAACTTCATTTATATATCCATTTATTTATTTAGAGATGCAGTTTCGCTCTTGTCAAGGCTGGAGTGCAATGGTGCGATCTCAGCTCACTGCAACCTCCGCCTCCCAGGTTCAAGTGATTCTCCTGCCTCAGCCTCCCAAGTAGCTTGGATTATAGGCATATGCCACCATGCCTGGCTAATTTTTGTTCTCTTAGTAGAGACGGGTTTCTCCATGTTGGTCAGGCTGGTCTCAAACTCCTGACCTCAGGTCATCCATCCACCTCGACCTCTCAAAAGTGCTGGGATTACAGGCATGTCCATTCATTTATTTAAGAAATACGACTGGGCGTGGTGGCTCACGCCTGTAATCCCAGCACTTTGGGAGGCCGAGGTGGGTGGATCACGAGGTCAGGAGATTGAGACCATCCTGGCCAACATGGTGTAACCCCATCTCTACTAAAAATACAAAAATTAGCTGCGCGTGGTGGCACGTGCCTGTAATCCCAGCTCCTTGGGAGGCTGAGGAAGGGGAATCACTTGAACTAGGGAGTCGGAGGTGGCAGTGAGCTGAGAACGCGCCACTGCACTCCAACCTGGCGACAGAGCGAGACTCCGTCTCAAAAAAGAAAACAAAAACAAAAAAACAGGTCTTGGCTGGGTGCGGTGGCTCATGCCTGTAATCTCAGCACTTTGGGAGGCTGAGGTGGGCAGATCACCTGAGGTCAGAAGTTCGAGACCAGCCTGGCCAACACGGTGAAACCCTGCTTCTACTAAAATTAAAAAAAAAAAAAAAAAAAAAAAAAATTGAACAAGCGTGGTAGCAGGCAGTAGTCCCAGCTATTCGGGAGGCTGAGGCAGGAGAATTGCTTTAAACCCAGGAGGCAGAAGTTGCCGTGAGCCAAGATTGCACCACTGCAATCCAGCCTAGGCAACAGAGTGAGACCTTGTCTCAAAAAATAAAAATAAAAACAACAGCAACAAAAAAACAGGTTTTATATTAAGGAGGATAAAGATAGCTGTATCAACACAATGGAATATTACATACATTTGTGCATATTACAGCATGCAAGTATAATAAAATGTAAAAGCATGGAAATTGCATGGCTTAATGTCAAGGAAGGATAGCAGCATTAATTTATAGATATACATTTAACATTTATTTATTTGTTTGTTTATTTATTTGAGACACAGTTTCACTCTTGTTGCCCAGGCTGGAGTGCAATGGCATGATCTCAGCTCACCACAATCTCCGCCTCCCGGGTTCAAGCCATTCTCCTGCCTCAGCCTCCCAAGTAGCTGGGATTACAGTCATGTACCACCATGCCCAGCTAAATTTTTTGTATTTTTAGTAGAGATGGGGTTTCTCCATACTGGTCAGGCTGGTCTCGAAATTCCGACTTCAGGTGATCCGCCTACCTTGACTTCCCAAAGTGCTGAGATTATAGGCATGAGCCACCGTGCCCAGCTAACATTTATTATAATTTAAACAATTAAAAATGTATATTTAACAGGGGGTGGTGATGTGCACCTGTAGTCCCAGCTACTCAGGAAGCTGAGGTGGGAGGACTGCTTGACCCTGGGGGGTCAACACGTCAGTGAGCTGTGATTGTACCACTGCCTTCCAGCCTGGTTGACAGTGAGAACCTGTCTCAAGATAAATAAATAGGCCAGGTGCATTGGCTCACACCTGTAATCCTAGCACTTTGGGAGGCCAAGGCCGGCAGATTGCTTGAGCCCAGGAGTTTAAGAGTAGCATGGGCAACATGGTGAACAAAACCTGTCTCTACAAAAAATACAAAAATTAGCTGGGCATGGTGGCACACACCTGTGGTCTTAGCTACTCAGGAGGCTGAAGTGGGAGGATCACCTGAGCCTGGGAGGTCAAAGCTGCAGTGAGCCATGAGTGCACCACTACACTCTAGCCAGGGTGACAAAGTGAGACCCTGTCTCTCAGTAAATAAATAAATATTTAAAAATATAAAAATAGCCAGAGGCGGCGTCATGTGCCTGTAGTCGCAGCTACTCAGGAGGCTGACACTGGAAGATTGCTTGAGCCCAGGATTTGAAGTTAGCCTGAGCAACATAGTGAGATCCCATCTCTTAAAAAAAAAAAAAAAAAAATGTATACTTGTAAGTGGAAATGTGAAAAAAACAAAAAAAAGGAAATAGTCATATTGTAATAGAATTATAAACTTTTTTTTTAAGATGGAATTTTGCTCTGTCACCCAGGTTGGAGTGCAGTGGCATGATCTGGGCTCACTGTAACCTTTGCCTCCCAGGTTCAGGCAATTCTTGTGCCTCAGCCCTGCAAGCAGTCGGGACTACAGGCACGCACCACCACACCTGGCTGTTTTGTATTTTTAGTAGAGACAGGGTTTCACCATATCAGCCAGGCTGACCTCAGGCATTCTGCCTGCCTCAACCTCCCAAAGTGCTGGGATTACAGGCATGAGCCACCACACCCAGCCAGAATTATAAGCATTTTGTTACTATATCCTTAATGTTGTGATCTTTATCTTTCCAATGAACATTTGAAAATTCCTTGACAACTCCCTAGGTTTTCATTAGAGGTTTTTTTACTGAGCACTTTCCATGGGCTAGGCACTCTGACAACATGATCTCTAAGACACATTCTCTTAAACCATAGCTTTTCTTCTTCTTGACTTTGTTATTCAACTTGAATTCAAAAGATAAAATTCAGACCATCAAGACTGTGTGTGTCTGCCCCTCACGCACAGAGCCTTGCCCTCGCCGCTCGGCAGCCGGTCCACTCCGCCTCCAGCTCTCCATGGATGATATTGCCGCTCTGGCATGTACAAGGCCTGCTTTGTGGGCAACGATGCCCCCTGGGCTGCATTCCCCTCCATCGTGGGGTGACCGTGACACCAGGGCGTGATGGTGGGCATGGACCAGAAGGACTCCTATGTGGGCAATGAGGCCCAGAGCAAGAGAGGCCTCCTGACCCTGAAATACCCCATCTCCATGTCGCCTCAGTAGGTGACAATATGGAGAAGATCTGGCACAATGAGCTGCGTGTGGCTTTTGAGGAGCACCCCATGCTGCTGACCAAAGGCCCCCTGAGCCCTATGGCCAACCATGAGATTATGTTTGAGAGCTTCAACACCTCAGCCATGTATGTGGCCATCCTGGCCATGCTGTTCTTGTACGCCTCTGGCCGTACCACTGGCATAGTGATGGACTCCAGCGGCAGGTCACCCACATGGTGCCCATCTATGGGGACACACCCTCCCCAATGCCATCCTGTGTCTGGACCTGGCTGACCGGAACCTGACCGACCACCTCATGAAGATCCTCACAGAGAAAAACCACAGCTTCACCACCACGGCAGAGTGGGAGACCCTGTGTGACATCAAGGAGAAGCTGTGCTAAGTTGCTCAGGACTTCGAGCAGGAGATGGGCACCTCGGCCTCCAGTGCCTCCCTGGAGAAGAGCTGTGGGCTGCCTGATGGCCAGGTCATCACCAGCAGCAATGAGTGGTTCCACTGACTAAGGCACTCTTCCAGCCTTCTTTCCTGGGCATGGAATCCTGCGGCATCCATGAAACTACCTTCCACTCCATCATGAAGTGTGACATGGACCTCCCTAAAGACCTGTACACCAACGCAGTGCTGTCTGGCAGCATTACCATGTACCCCGGCATTGCCCAGCAGGATGCAGAAGGGGATCCCTGCCCTGATGCCCAGCATGAGGATCAAGATCATTGCTCCTGAGAATCAAGGTCATTGCTCTGGCTTCACTGTCCACCTTCCAGCAGATGTGGATGAGCAAGCAGGAATAGGATGACTCCAGTCCCTCCATTGTCCACCGAAAATGCTCCTAAATGGACTGTTACTTAGTTATGTTACACCCTTTCTTGACAAAAACCTAATTCGCAGAGAACAAGATGAGATTGGCATGGCTTTGTTTGTGTGTGTGTGTGTGTGTGTGTGTGTGTTTGTTTTTGGCTTGACTCAGGATTTAAAAACGAATAGTGAAGGTGACAGCAGTCGGTTGGAGTGAGCACCCCCCAAATTCTACAGTGTGGCCAAGGACTTTGGACATTGTTCTTTTTTCTTTTTTAATATTTATTTTATTTATTTTTTTTGAGATGGAGTATCTCTCTGTCACCCAGGCTGCAGTGCAGTGATGTGATCTCGATTTACTGAAACCTCTGCCTCCTGAGTCGCTGGGACTATAGGCATGCGCCACCAAGCCTAGCTAATTTTTTTTTCTTTTTTTTTTTCTGAGACGGCGTCTTGCTCTGTCGCCAGGCTGAAGTGCAGTGGTGCGATCTCAGCTCACCACAACCTCCGCCTCCCAGGTTCAAGCGATTCTCCTGCCTCAGCCTCCCGAGTAGCTGGGACTATAGGCGAGCGCCACCACACCCAGCTAATTTTTGTATTTTTAGTAGAGATGGGGTTTCACTGTGTTAGCCAGGATGGTCTCAATCTCCTGACCTCATGATCCACCCACCTTGGCCTCCCAAAGTGCTGGGATTACAGGCGTGAGCCACTGTGCCCAGCCAAATTTAATTAAGAGACACCCTAAATTTAAAATAATAGTTGCAAAAAGTTTAAAATGAAAATTACCAGTCCCAGGCCCTAGTAAAATTGTTCCCTGCTCATTCCCCTCCACCGCTCCCAGGAGAAAATCTGTTTAACCGTCTTTTGGTGGTTACTTGGACATTTTGTAATAACATGTTCATATCACTATTTCTTGATTTATCAATTTAAAACATTATCTGTTGATTTCTCCAATGATAGTAAAGGATTTAATTCACTTACAACACTCCATTTCCCCTCCTCACTTCTTTCAATATATCTCTCAATATAGTTTAACACTTTTTTGTTAAACCATGTATGTTATATACATGTATCTACTTGCATATATATAATACATACAGTACATTTATAGATATAGGATTGTGTTGTTCTATTTCTTGACCATCCATAAAATAAGGATACTAGTGCCCCTACCCTTCAAACTTTCCTATCTTCGTCAACCTCACAGATCCTCTGTATTCTCATTTATGCATCGTCAGGGGTTAAGTATACATTCTATTATGCAGTCATAATTATTAGTGTACCTCTTAGCTGGGCATTATAGTGGGCACCTGTAATCCAGCTACTTGGGAGGCTGAGGCAGGAGAATCCTGTGAACCTGGGAGGTGGAGGTTGCAGTGAGTTGAGATCATGCCACTACACTCCAGCCTGGGTGACAGAGTGAGACTCCTTCTCAAGAAAAAAAAATTATTACTGTATATCTGTTTGTAGGGAGATCCTGAAGGTTAGTATCAATGCACATTATCTACATTATGACTGTGTGTCTATTGCCCAATGCAGAATCAAGTAAAATATATGTCATCATTGTTGTTGTTATTGTGGTTTTGAGACAGGGTCTTACTCTGTTGCCCAGGCTGGAGTTCAGTGAGGTGATCAAGACACACTGCAGCCTCGACCTCCCAGGCTCAAGTGATCTTCCCATCTCAGCCTCCCAAACAGCTGAGACTATAGGCACGCACGACCATACCCGGCTAATTGATTTTTATTTTTTGTAGGGATAGAGGTCTCCCTATGTTGTCCAGGCTAGTCTCCAACTTCTGGGCTCAAGCAATCCTCCCACCTTGGCCTCCCAAGGTGTTGAGATTACAGGCAGGAGCCACTGTGCCCAGCCTGAAATATACTTTGATTATATTCCTTTCCTGCACAGATTTGTGTACATCCTGGAGTTCCTAACTTTGCTTTTTTTTCCCCTTCACTATGTGCCCTTAATATCTTCAGACTGTCAAACTCACCATTATCATAACCAATTCTAGAGTTATTTTCTCCCCTCAAAGACCTCCCTTAGGATCTCCCTTTCCTGCTCTGGACCAGACTGATTGTTCTCTGACTACTGCTCAGCTACCACCCTTGGACATGGAGGTGGAGATAAGGTACCTTTCTAAGAAAATGAGCTGGGGCTGGGCAAGGCGGCTCACGCCTGTAATCTCAGCACTTTGGGAGGCTGAGGCAGGCAGATCACTTGAGGTCAGGAGTTCAAGTCCAGCCTGGCCAACATGGTGAAACCCCATCTCTACTAAAAATACAAAAATTATCTGGGCGTGGTGGCAGGCACCTGTAGTCCTCGCTACTCAGGAGGCTGAGGCACAAGAATCGCTTGAACCCGGGAGGTGGAGGTTGCAGTGAGCTGAGATAGTGCCACTGCACTCCAGCCTGGGCGACAGAATGAGAATCTGTCTCAAAAAAACAAGAAGATGAGCCGGTGAGGTGCACAGTTTGGGAAGGAAGCAAGCCCTCTTGGATCTGCAATCCAGTAGGCACACCCAAAATGAGTCCTGTGTGTTGACACTGAGGAATGAAGTCACCTGGCGGAGCTGGGATGAAGGAAGAGACAGGTAGGGTTACAACAGTCAGGGGAAAGCATGGCATGTTTTGTGGGGAGAGATGGAAAGAAGAGTTGGATTAGTCTTAGCACCAAAGGCTCTGAGAGAAAAATGAGGAGAGCAATCCTGACTGAAGAGCCTGAAAGAAGTACTGATAAAGACACGAGGCCAGGCTTCACACAGTGGTTCACGCCTGTCATCCCAGCACTTTCAGAAGCTGAGGCAGGAGGATCACTTGGGCCCAGAAGTTCAAGACCAGCCTGGGCAACATAGGGAGACCCCTATCTCTGCAAAGAAAAAAAATTAATAGATTAGCCAGGTATAGTGGCACATGCCTGTGGACCCAGCTACATGGGAGGCTGAGGTGGGAGGATTGCTTGAGCCTGGGAGATTGCACCATGAGGCTGGAGGGTAGATTGGACTAGACAGAGCAGCCCACGAAGGGCCTGAATTCCAGGTGTGGAATGTGGGCTTGTCCTGCAGGCAAGCAGGTGGAGTCACTGGCTGTGCTTTTACAGCAGTGTGTTGTGAACCAACTGGTGAAATATGGGATGTTTTAGTTTTCCATTTGCTGTAACAGATTACCACAAACTTGGTGGTTAAAACTACATGAATTTATTATCATACAGTTCTGAAGGTATGTACGTCTGACATGGGTCTCGGTGGTGTAAAACTTAGGTGTTGGCAGGGCTGCAGTTCTCTCTGGAGGCCCTAGAGGGTGTTTTCTTACCTTCTCCAGCCTCTAGAGGCTGCCCACATTCCTTGGCTTGTGGCCCGTTCTGTTGTCTTCAAGCTGGCAAAGGAAAGTGTAGCCCCTCTCACACCACATCACTCGGACCTTATCTTTTGTCTTCCTCTTCCACCTCTGTGGGGAAGGGCCTCTGTGATGACCTTGGGCCCACCTGGATGATCCAGGAGAATCTCTCTATTTTATGATTGGCAGCCTTAATACACCTGCATCCTCAGTTTCCCTTTGCTGTGTAAGGCAACAGTCACTATTTCCAGGATTTAGGACAATTAGGACATGGACATCCTTGAGGAGGTGATGGTGCCATTACTCTCCCTACCACATTGTGCTAGTTGGGTCTCTTTGCAAGCAAAAAAGAATGAAAAAACAGAAGAGCCATGTATTGACTTAAATAACCAAGGACTCAGCATCTTTCTTGCTTTACCTCTTGGACCTTCTTTCCTTGCTGTTGGTTTTTGGGCAGACTCCTTCCATGAGTGGCCCTGGGAGCCCCAGGCATACATCCTACCAGCTTAGCAATATTAACAAAGGGTCGCCTCTCCTGGTAGTGTTAGCACAACCCAGAATGATGAGTATTGACTCTCATTGATCCGGCTTCCGTCCAGGGCTGTCCCTGGACCAAACCCTGTGGCCTAGGAGAAATTCTCATGGGTCAGGCATGGATTTCATATGCGTCCCTGAAGCTGAAGCTTCAGAAGGTCCCCTAAACCACAGGGAATGAGAACTGGGGGCTAGTGATTCCTTAGAGGGAAACTGGCAGAATGCTATCCCCAAAACAACAATGGCGGTGATAATTGCACAACAGCGTGAATGTACTTAATGCCACAGAACTGTACAGTTACAAATTACTAAGGCTGGACATGGTGGCTCACACCTATAATACCACCACTTTGGGAGGCCAAGGTGCACGGATCACTTGAGCCCAGGAGTTCAAGACCAGCGTGGTCAACGTGGTGAAACCTTGTCTCTACTAAAAATATAAAAATTAGCCAGGAGTGGCAGTGCACACCCGTAGTCCCAGCTACTCAGGAGTCTGAGGCAGGAGAATCACCTAAACCCAGGAGGCAGAAATTGCAGTGAGCCATGATCCTGTCGCTGCACTCCAGCCTGGGTGACAGAGCGAGACCCTGTCTCAAAAAAAAAGTGGTTAAAAGCTAAACTTTGTTATGTATATTTTACCACACACAGAAACAGAGACTAGATCTAAGCTATAGCATCAACCCGTGGATTTTTGATGAATCTGCTAAAAAAGAGGATCTTTCTCTTTCTCCTGAGGATGCTAGGTTGGTCTGAGCCTAGGATGGAGCTGTTGGAGCCATCATGTCCCCAGGTGAGGAGAGAACCTGCCTGAGAGCAAAGACAACATGAGGAAAGCAGAGCCCAGAGATGCAGGCAGTCAGGCTCCTGATGATGATTGGGACACCTGGACCCAGCTGTGCCTGAAGCCCTCATCTGACCAATGAAGTCCTTCTTATGCTTAGATCAATTGAATTTGAGTTTGTCACTGGCAATTAAAAGACTCTAGACTTATAAAAACAAAAAGTACAAGGGATGGTGGCTAGTAAGCAGCAAGCAAAATCCACAAACAGCAATTCCTGGACAAGTGTGGAGCAAGGACAGTCTAAAGGCCAGAAAACAGCAGAACATTCTTTAACAAATGTAGATGTGATATGTCAAGAAAATGGAAAAGAAAGACAGTATGCTTTCAATCAACTGTCTTCAAACTTTCTGGTCTTAGGACCCCTTTACACTTTTTAAAATTATCAAATTTTGGGTGTGGTGGCTCATGCCTGTAATCCCAACATTTTGGGTGGCTGACGCAGAAAGATCACTTTCATCCAGGAGTTAGAGACCAGCCTAGAAAACAGAGAGACCTTATCTCTACAAAATAAATAAATAAATAAATAAAAATTATTGCATTTTTTTTACATGGGATAGATCTACTGATGTTTGCCATGTTAGAAATTAAAACAGAATATTTTATTTGTATTGTTATTTGTCTATTTGCTTTGAGACAGGGTCTGACTCTCTCACACAGGCTGGAGTGCAGTGGTGCTATTATGACTCACTGCAGCCTCCCACTTCCAGGTTCAAGCAGGTCTTCCCACCTCAGCCTCCTGAGCAGCTGGAACTACAGATACACATCACCATGCTCAGCTAATTTTTTGTGTTTTTTGTAGAGATGGGGGTCTTGCCATGTTGCCCAGGATGGACTTGAACTCCTGGAATCAAGCGATCTGCCTGCCTTTGCCTCCCAAAGTGCTGGGATTACAGGTATGAACCACTGTGCCTGGCTGAGAATAATTTTAAATAGCAATGATAAACCGATTACATCTTAACATAATTAATATACTTTAAGACAAATAGCTATATAGTCTTTTTTTTTTTAAATAAAGATGGGAGTTTCACCATGATGGTCAGACTGGTCTTGAACTCCTGACCGCAGGTAATCCACTCAACTTGGCCTCCCAAAGTGCTAGGATTACAGGCGTGAGCCACCGCGCCTGTTCAGCCTTTCTTTTTTTAAAAAAAACAGCCTTGCTCTATCACACTGGCTGGAGTGCAGTGGCGTGATCTTGGCTCACAGCAACCTCCGCCTCCTGCGTTCAAGTCAATCTTATGCCTCAGCCTCCCTAGTAGCTGGGATTATAGGCGCACGCCACAACGCCCAGCTAATTTTTCTATTTTTAGTAGGGACAGGGTTTCGCCATGTTGGCCAGGCTGGTCTTGAACTCCTGACCTCGACCTACCAAAGTGCTGGGATTACAGGTATGAGCCACTGTGCCTGGCCCATATACATTCTAAAATTTTAAATAATTACTGAGGAGAGTGGCATTATTTTATAGTTTTTCAAGTCTCTTTGATGTTCAGTTTAGGAGAAATTCAGCTTGGTGGATTTTCTTATCTGTCTCCTCATTTTTATCTGTCTCCTATTTTGACACTTACCTATATCCTCATTTCTTGTCTGGCTCCTACTTTGACACCACATATCACAAAGCTTCTGAAACTCTACTGTACCCTTTTGAGAGAAAGGGTAAAATAACATCTTAGTATTATTGTAAAAATAGTTGTGGCCTTATAACCCCCCTGAAAAGGTCTTGGGGATCCCAAGGGTCCCCAGACTCACTAAAAAAACCCAGCTGTTCATTGAACAGACACCTGGATTTGAGTTCTGGCTATGTGGCTTTCTAGTGGTACAATCTTGGGCAAATTATTTAATCTTTCTGAGCTTCTCTTTTCTCCTCTGTAATGAAGCCCATCTCATAGATTTGTGTTGAGGGTGAAATTAGACAATATTCATGCCGGGCTCATGTTCAGCACTCAGTAGACGGGATCCAATTCTACTGTTATTAAGGTCCGGGACTGGAGTGGAGTGGGGAATGGCAGTGTCACTGGCAGTAATAGGGACATAAAGGGCTGGAGCTGGTGTGGGGGTAAGAAAAGTTCGGTTGAGTTGTGGTGAGTCTGAGCTGATGTTCGGCCACCGGTGGAGCAGTGGGGCTAGAGCTCTGGGATGAGGTCTCAGCTGCAGATCAAGATTTGCGAGTGGTAGGTTTCGAGGTGGACATGGAAGACGCGAGGGCCAAGAATGTTAGTGCTGCGAGGGCAGGAAGGGCCTTGGAGCTCCGGGTCTAAGAACAGTGCCAGGCACAAAGGAGGCTTTTAATTATTTACCTGTATTTTTAAAGAAATACAGGTCTTGGCCAGGCGCAGTGGCTCACGCCTGTAATCCTAGCACTTTGGGAGGCAGAAGTGGGTGGATCACCTGAGGTCAGAAGTTCAAAACCAGCCTGGCCATCATGATGAACCCTATCTTTAAAAAGAAAAAAAATAATATATATATATAAAGTCAAAAAAAAAAAAAAAGAAAGAAATACAGGTCTTGCTCTGTTGCTCAACCTGGAGGGCAGTGGTGTGATCAGAGCTCACTGCAGCCTCCAATTTCTGGACTTGACCAAACAATCCTCCCACCTCAGCCTCTCAGTAACTGGGACTATAGGCACAGGCCACCAGCCTGGCTTATTTATTTATTTGTTTATTTTTGAGATGGAGTCTCGTTGTCTCACCCAGGCTGGAGTGCAGTGGTGCGATCTCAACTCACTGCAACCTCCCCATCCCAGGTTCAAGTGATTCTCCTGCCTTAGCCTCCCTAGTAGCTGGGATTATAGGTGCCCCCCACCACACCTGGGTACTTTTTGTAGTTTTAGTAGAGACGGGGTTTTATCATGTTGGCCAGCTTGTCTTGAACTCCTGACCTCAGGCAATCTGCCCGCCTTAGCCTCGCAAAATGCTGGGATTGCAGGTGTGAGCCACCTTGCCTGGCTGGAATGGACATTTTTAAGATAAGTATGATTTCAACAAAGTCATCCTTTCTTAATTTTAAATTTTGCTTCAGGTGTTTAAAGTCAGTGTCAATGGTTGAAAACTACTGGACAGAGGAGATCTGGGAACGTATGCAGACTGCACATTCATGCTTAGGGAAAGAGTTCTCCTTTGCCCATGCTTTGGCTGTAAGCTGTGCTCTTTTGGGTGTAACCTTGTCATATACAACACGGACTCTCTGTCAAGGGCCTCTTGGTGGTCCTCAAGGCTTTCTCAGATGTCTATCTCTCAGGGCCTGGTCCCTCCTTTAGCTTGTCAAAGGACATGGAGATGGGTCACTGGAGCTGACCCTCCGCAGGATACAATCCAGTCTCCCTCAGCCAGTGCATTTGTATCATGGCCCTTGGGTGGGGCTCAGCCATGATCAGGCCATCTGGAAACAGGCTGCTGACACTCGGGGCTTCTGTGCTGCCAGGAGGAACAGGGCATGAGGATGTGTCCCTGTACCCAGGCTGCCCTCCAAGCCTGTGAATGCAGCCCCTGGTCAGAGAGGTGGCTCAGCTGTTGCTGACACTTATGGGAATCCAGAGGCTGGGGTTGCCTTCATACTGCCAGGGCCGCAAGCAGACCTGAGCTGACCCATCATATGCCAGATGGTACAGAGCACTCACATGGGCCACTTGCTGGACCTCTGAGGCCTTTATGAAGCAAGTGTCTTCACTGTGACCACACCCAATGCTAGTAAGTGCCTGTGATGGTTAACTTGATGTGTCAGCTTGGCTAGGCTCTGGTACTCATTTGTTGGTCAATCATTGTTTTAGTTGCTATGAGGGTATTTTTTCTGGATGAGATTAACATTTAAATTAGTAGACTCTGAGTAAAGCAGATCAACCCCCACCCCCCCCGCAACACACAATGTGGATGGGCCTCACCCAATCAATTGAAGGCCTTGAGAGAAAAGACTGAGGAGGCATGAATTAATCTCTAACCACCTTAGGATTTAAGGCTGCAACATCAACGTCTGCTAGAATTTCCAGCCTCCTGGCCTGCCCTGCAGATTTCAGACTTGCCTGCCCTGATCATCACATGAGCCAGTTCCTCAAAGTCCCTCACTCACTCTGTTTCTCTGGAAAACCCTGACTACTGCAGTGCCTGAGGTGGGATCCAATTACCCCACTCTGCCTTCCAGCTGCTGGCAGCGCATGTCTCTGCCTGGAAGGGTGATCCAGGGCTTGATCAGGCAAAGCATCAGGGATGGAAAATCTGGTAACTCTTGTGGCTTTGCCTGGTGAGGGGCACCCCTGAAGTGAACCCTGTTTCCTACTGATTTCACGTCAGCACTGCTTTTTCTGCTGGCAGAAATCAAATCAAGCCAGTTGCCATGGCTAACACCTGTAATCCTAGCAGTTTCAGAGGCTGTGGAGGGAGTGGACCCACTGAGGTCAGGAGTTCAAGACCAGCCTGGCCATCATGACGAAACCCTGCCTCTACTCAAAATACTAAAAACTAGCCAGGTGTGCTGGTGGGCACCTGTAATTCCAGCTGCTCAAGAGGCTGAGGCAGGCGAATTACTTGAACCCGGAAGGTGAAGGTTGCAGTGAGCCAAGATAGCACCATTGCACTCCAGCCCGGGCAACAGAGAGAGAATATCTCAAAGAAAAAAAAATGTTCTAGCCGTCTAGGCATGAACTGTCTACTGAATCCCCTCAAATCTCCTGCCTTACCCTGGATGCAGACCTCTTTTTATTTTTATTTCTGTCTACAAAAGCAGCTAGGTGGACGGTCACAGTGGCTCATGCTTATAATCCTAGCACTTTGGGAGGCTGAGGCGGCTGGATCATGAGGTCAGGAGTTTGAGACCAGCCTAACCAGCATGGTGAAACCCCATCTCTACAAAAAAAAAAATAGCCGGGTGTGGTGGTGTGCGCCTGTAATTCCAGCTACTTAGAAGGCCGAGGCAGGAGAATCCCTTGAACTTGGGAGGCAGAGGTTGCAGTGAGCTGAGATTGTGTGACTGCACTCCAGTCCGGGTGACAGACCGAGACTCCATCTCAAAGAAAAAAAAAGCAGCTAGTTTACTATATCTTTCCTTTTTATTGAAATGTGAAAAACTGCATATCACTTATGTGAGCCACATTATAATGGAAAAGGCAGGTGCTTCCAGAGGAGACACAGGGTGGCATGTGTGACGTGTGTCATCAGAATACACGTGTGTGGGTTTGCGTCTAGCTGCCTTCATCTGCACAGCGCCAACAATGATTGTGAAGTATCTGTGAGCCATGTGTTCCTTTATTAATGCAGAGTATGCTATGCAGGCCCTCCTCTGTGCCAGGCACCACACTGAGTCCTGGGGACCCAACAGGGAACAAGACACAGTCCCTGCACTCAGGGAACGTGCAGTCTAAGTGTTATTCCTGAGGCTGGGTTTGAAGGGAAGGGAGGAGCATTAGAATTGGGGCCTGTAGCCTCTTTATTACTTAGCTATTTATCGTTACAACTGGGCTCTGTGAACCTAGTAATATTTTCTGAATCAAAGACATTAGCATTTTTTAGAGCCAGCCAGCCAGAATTGGGCTCTCCATTGCTTTCCACAGCCTCTCTGTGAATTTCACCGTGGCACCTTCACTTTATGCCCCTCCCACGTGATTCTGTAGATGTGGTGTCCACGAGCTGAGCTTTCGCCCCACCCAGACCTGGGATTAGGTCCCAGCCACACCATTTTTAGCCGTGTGATCTTGGCCTCACCACTTAGGCTTTCTCAGCTTCCCTTTCCTCATCTATAATACTAATTTGGAGGAAAATAATAGTTCTGTACTTTTATTGGTGGGGCTATTAGGGAAATTAGTGAGATGATACATACCACAGTCCCTTGCAAAAGTGCTAAATAAATGTTACATGCCGCAGTGCCTTGCATAAGTGCTAAGTAAATGTTGACATCCTTTTTTAAAAAAGAATTTTGTTTTTCTGACCGAGTCTCACTCTGTCGCCCAAGATGGAGTGCAGTGGCACGACCTTGGCTCACTGCAATCTTCACCTCCCAGGTTTGAAGGATTCTCCTACCTCAGGCTCCTGAGTAGCTGAGATTACAGGCATGTGCCACCACACCCAGCTAATTTTTGTATTTTTAGTGGAGACAGGGTTTCACCATGTTGGCCAGGCTGGTCTCAAACGTCTGACTTCAGGTGATCTGCCCGCCTTGGCCTCCCAAAGTGGTGTGAGCCACTGTGCACAGCCATAAATATTAACTTCTATAATATTATTTTTGTTATTGTTACTTATCTCCTTACTTATGTATTTTTCATTATTCAAGGGCAAGGACCATTTTTCCCCTTCTCCTTTTACCCTCCTCCTTATTCGAAATAGAACTTATGGCAAATTTCAGCAAGTTGATGAGAAAAATAGAGGGAAAATCAAGATATAAACATAAAATGGAGCCAGCAGAGACTAATACAGAAAGTACATCCTTACTTTAGTGGGTCACAGGATTGGCTCTGAGCTTCCTAGTACCCAATGAGATAAGGGAAACGGAATTAGTTACATAATGAAACACTTTTTATGTTGTCCATAAAATAAGTGAATATTTTTATTTTACTCACTTTTTAACATTTTATGTTGTCCATAAAATAAGTGAATAGCTCAGGAGGAACACACCTGGGCAGCATTCTCTCTTTCCTTCTCACTTCCTTCTTGACCCTGTGATTCATTTTGCTGAAGGGAAGATCATTGTGGGAAAGTGTTTGTGAATGTGATGGGAGTCCCCATTCTTGGCAGAGGCCCACCCCTCACTGTCTTCAGGTGATCTGTTAATAATAGAGAAGATCTAGTTCCTGGCCCCGATCACTAGTCTTGCAACAGGGCTGTGTTTTTTAAACCAAAAGCGTCATACAGATAACAAACAAGATGTGTCTCACTGTGGTTAGGCTGTTCTGGAGCAACACTTGTTTCCTCTCTTTTGCAATTTCAGGTTCCGTGGACTTGATCTAAACATGAGATGTGCAAGGCCAGGGCTCAGGCTGACATAACCACTGTCTGCACCCTGAGTTGATTTGAATTTCCCCTTCCAGTTCGTGGTGCACCATATCGAATGCAGCAATCAGTAAGGCTTTATTGAGCACTTTCTTTGTGCAAGGCCCCTGTCCCAGGCCCTCCCGGGGAACCCTGCATCCAGCTTGCAGTAATGGGGGTCAAGAAGGACGGGCAGATAATCCTGGTTTTTAGAAGTCAGGAGGGAGCTTGCAAACTCAGGGAGCTAGAGAGGCCTGAAAACTTCACAGAAGAGATGGGACTTGAAGGATGAGGGGAGCAGGAAGGAGAAGAGGCTGTGCGTAATCACAAGGACTCCAGCTGGCATGGTCCAGTGGTGTTCAGATACCAGGAGCAGCCTGACCTGCTTGGAGTGGAGGGGAGGAGGGAGAGAGGGTGTGGACGTCAAGATGTCCTGGAAGTCAAGGCTGCTATAGCTGCTCCTTGCTCCCCACATCAGCTACCTGGCACCGGAGTCAGGAGTCGAGGAAATCCTTGCTCCTCCTGTTGCCCCCTTCAGGGGATCCTTGGGAAAAATCCAATATGAGGCTTTTTTTTTTTTTTTTTTTTGAGATGTAGTCTTGCTATGTTGCCCAGGCTGGAGTGCAATGGCATGACCTCAGCTCACTACAACCTCTGCCTCCCAGGTTCAAGAGATTCTCCTGCCTCAGCTTTCTGAGTAGCTGGGATTACAGGCAAGTGCCACTCTGCCCAGCTAATTTGTTGTATTTTTAGTAGAGACGAGGTTTCACCATATTGGCCAGGCTGGTCTGGAATACCTGACCTCAAGTGATCCACCCACCTTGGCCTCCCAAAGTGCTGGGATTACAGGTGTGAACCAATGTGCCCAGCCCAATATGGGATTTTTGAAACAATTTGCTACTTAGGGATTTATAAACTTTAAAAAATATATGATGTGGCCAGGTGTGATGGCTTGCGTGTGTGATCCCAGCAATTCTGGAGCTGAGACAGGAGGATCACTTGAGTGCAAGAGTTCAAAATCAGCCTGGACAACACGGCTGCTAAGTGTGGCAAAACACCATCTCTACAAAACATACAAAAATTAGCCAGGTGTGGTGGTGAGCACCTGTAGTCCCAGCTATTCAGAAGGCTAAGGTAGGAGGATCGACTGACCCTGGGAGGCAGAGGTTGCAGTGAGCCAAGATTGTACCACTGCACTCCAGCCTGGGGTAATAGAGTGAGACTCTGTCTCAAAAAAAAAAAAATCATTTCTAAGTGAGTGCGGCTAGTGGTCAACAGTCACATTTCTGTTCCAGTGGAAATTGCTAAATCCCAGCTGCTGACTGTGTAAAACACCTGCAGGTGAGCATTGCATTCCATGTTTGTAGGTGGAACTAGACCATGACCTTCACATCATGTCAAGATTCTGAAGCTGGTTGCAGAAATATTTCTTTTCCCATTCATTGAAGAAAATAACTGTACTGTGGTTATGTTTATTTTGGCATCTTGGGAGAAACGGAAGGAAGAATGTTGATCCAACATGTGCTGGTATCTGAAACACTTGGTTACTCTTCAAACCATCAGACAACATGTCTCTGATAGACGCTGGGGCCACTGAGGAGGGGGCTCAGAGGATGAGGAGCAGAGGGTGGGCCCAGAGGGCCCGCGTATGTGAGGACGAGAGCAGGGCTCTTGCATCTGTGAGTTGTTTACTCTCATATTCTCTCCATTCTGCATATAAAGACATAGAGACTCAAGAAGTTAAAGAAAATTTACCCAAGGTCACAGAGCTAGAAAGTGGCAGGAATCCGGCTTCAAAATTCAGATGACTGCCAAGGCCAGTTCCCTCTCAGTCCGTCCACCTTCCTTAGAGAACAACCAAACCCATGCCCAGTGGTGAACACAAGCCAAATCCCCAGGACCCATCAGCAGCAGAGGCTTCCGGGGTCCTGTCCCCAGAGATTCAGGTTAGTGGGTCTGGGGCCTGTGCACCTGGGTTTCCACCCTCTCCCCTCTCCCCAGGTGATTCTCATGACCAGCCAGATACTGGGACCACCTTGTAAAGAGCCTTCACTCTAGGTCCCTGGATGCGGATGAGGATTTTATTTTATTTTATTTTTATTTTTATTTTTTTTGAGTCTAAGTAGGAATTTATTTACACGGACACTCAATTATAGATAAGGCGCTTTCTAGGATCCACAGGCCTTCCCTGGAGCTACTTGGCTTCAGGCTTCTTGTCTCCCGCTTCAAGCTTGAGACTCTCCGGGGGTTGGCGATAGATTGGGAAAGCCTCCCAGGGGCTGTTCAGGTCAAATTTGTGGAACTCTTGGGCCAACTCCACTGGCTCTGCCACCACTCGCTTCACCTCGTCGTCATAGCGTAACTCAACATAACCAGATAGAGGGAAGTCTTTCCGGAAAGGATGTCCCTCGAAGCCATAATCGGTCAGGATCCTTCTTAGATCAGGATGGTTAACAAAGAAGACTCCAAACATGTCCCAGACCTCCTTCTCATACCAGTTGGCTGCCTTGAACACAGAGGTAATGGACTCAATGGGCGTCAGCTCATCTGTGTAGGTCTTCACACGGATCCGTGAGTTGAAGCGCAGAGACAATAGGTTGTAGACAATCTCAAAACGGTTCTGCCGAGTTGGGACGTCCACTGCTGTCAAGTCAGCCAGGGATTTGAACTGTGCATTGGTGTGATCCTTGAGGAAAGTCAGCACTGGGATGATGCCATCAGGATGGATACAGATCTCTAACTCATTGAATAAGGACACCTGAACTTGTTGGACATACTTGGGCAGGATTTCAGCCACATACTCTCCAAAAGCTGAGAGCTGCTTGTGGGCCACATCATTCCGTGGTCTGACAGTGGGGCGCGTGTCGGCCCCGGCGCTCTCACGCCTCACCGGCAACAGAACCGAGGGTCGCCCAGCCCCCCTGGTCAGCGCCGCGATCCCGCGCCACCAAAGTCTGGTTGCCACCGCTGCCATGTTCCCCGGACACAAAGCAGCGGAAGCTATTTTTTTTTTTTTTTTTGAGATGGAGTTTCACTCTTCTTGCCCAGGCTGGAGGGCAATGGCGCAATCTTGGCCCACAGTAACCTCCGCCTCCTGGGTTCAAGCGATTCTCCTGCCTCAGCCTCCCGAGTAACTAGGATTATAGGTATGCGCCACTACACTCAGCTAATTTTGTATTTTTAGTAGAGAATACAAAATACAACAGGGTCTCACCATGTTGGTCAGGCTGGTCTGAAACTCCTGACCTCAGGTGATCCGCCTGCCTCAGCCTCCCAAAGTGCTGGGATTACAGGCGTGAGCCACCTGGCTCAGCCTGGGATGAAGGATTGCTACTGTGAGCCTCTCTCTGAGTGGCAGGGTGGAGGCTCTGACCCATGGTAGAGTCAGATGGGGAAGAGCAAACAACAGGAAGTTGTGTCCTTTCTGTGGAAACTTAGAGAACAGAGTAGACAGCAGCCCCTGTCACTCTTGTAGGTGCAAGAAGCTGTGGAAACTGCTGCTTGCTGACTTCAGCTCCCCACACGCCCTCCGCTCTCTGGCAGCTGATGTCAACAAAGAATCTTAAGACTGGGTACAGTGTTTCATACCTGTAATCTCAGCACTTTGAGAGGCAGAGGTGGGTGGATCACTTGAGGTCAGGAGTTCGAGACCAGCCTGGCCAACATGGTGAAACCTTGTCTCTAACTAAAAATACAAAAATTAGCTCAGCATGGAGGTGGATGCCTGTAATCCCAGCTACTCTGGAGGCTGAGGCAGGAGAATTGCTTGAACCCGGGAGGCGGAGGTTACAGTGAGCCGACATGGTGCCATTGCACTCCAGCCTGAGTGATGGAGTGAGATCCTGCCTCAAAAAAAAAAAGAAAAGAAAAAGAAAAAAGAAAAGAAAGAAAGAATCTTAGCTGCCCTCCAGAGCTGGGGACAGTAAGGGGAACTGATTGAGTCCTGAGCTGGGCTTCAAGTGCAAGCTGTGCCTCAAAGCCACTGTGACCCCTTGAGTAAGACACTCTGCCCCTCATCTGTCGACAGGCTCCTGTGCTGAAAAAATGAAGGAGTTGGACACAGTCTTCAGCCCATAAATCTGTACCTACTGCAGGGTCCTGAATCTTTTGTGGTTGGCAAACCCCTTTGAAAATCTAATAAAATGATCTACCCTCTCCTGAGGAAAAAATGCAGACATCCAAATTTTGGCTGACAATTTCAGGAAATGAATGGACTTCCCTAAGCTCATTCAGGAAGCTCTGGGGGGTCCCTGGCCTATGTTTAGCACTGCTAGTCTGTCCGGAAGCCTCTTTGACTGCACCTTTCAGTGCCACAGCCTCTCATCACATGAGGCCCTGAGCACGTGCAGTGTGGCAAGTCTGAACTGAGAGGTGCTGTCAACATGAAATGCACACTGGATTTTGAAGACTTTGTAGGAAAGAAGAAGGTAAAATATCTCGTGAATAATTTTTATACTAATTATTTATTAAAAGATAAGCTGGTTATTTGGGGTCAAATAAAATATGTTATTAAAATTAATTTCAGCTGCTTCTGTTTACTTTTTAAAAGTGTGGCTAGAACATTTGAAATGCAGTGTGTGGCTGGCGTCGTGTGTGGACTGGACCGAGCCTCTGCGATGACACCCTGGAGGCATGGCCGCACGTCAGTGTAGGCCCTTCACTCAGAGCCCAGCACTTCCTCTTTCTGGAAGATGTAGTTACAAGAACGGGCAGGGAAATCTTTGCAAGAACAAGCTGTAAGCTGTGTTTTCCCGACAAGATTGAAAGCTCTAGCTAGGCACAGTGGTGCGTGCCGAAAGTCCCAGCTACTGGGAAGGTTGAGGCGGGAGGAGTGTTTGAACCCAGTAGTCTGAGTCTGCAGTGAGCTGTGATTGTGCCACTACAGTCATGCATCTCCGTGGAGCAAGACCCTTCATTAAGAAAAAAAAGAATTGAAAGCTTCTAGCCGGGTGTAGTGGTGCACACCTATAATCCCAGCTACTTGGGAGGCTCAGGCAGGAGGATGACTTGAGTCCAGGAGTCGGAGTCTAGCCTGGGTAACATAGCAGGACCCCCATCTCTTAAAAAAAGAAAAACAAACAAAACACTTTTCAGGCAAGGACATGCCTAATGGTCTAATGTCTCAGGCTTCTGGGTCCTTTTCCGGGATGGGCACCTGGCAGATGGAGTGGACGCATCTTTGGCCACTTATGGGACTGGCACTCCAGGTAACATTGCTGGATTGTTTTCCTAGGACTGAACCAACAAAGTGCCACAAACTGGGTGGCTTACAGTGATATCCCTCAGAGTTCTAGAGGCAAGAAGTCTGAAATGAAATTGCTGGCAGGGCCATGCTGCCACCGAAGGCTCTGGGGGAGGTGCGTCCGTTCCTCCTCCTGACTTCTGGCGTTGCTGGCAATCCTTGGTGCTCCTCGGCTTGCGGACACCCCGCCCTCATTTTGGCCCCCATGGTCACATGATGTCCTCCCTCTGTCTCACATCCTCTTCCTTCTGGGTTCACATTTCCTTCTTGCTAATAGGACATCAGCTATTGGATTAGGCTTCATCTTCATTCATTATTACCTCATTTTAACTTGATGACATCTACAGGTAGCCTATTTCTTAATAAGGTCACATTCTGGGGTTCTAGTACACATGAATTTTGCAGGGATACTATTCAGTCCAGTATGTTTGATGAGTACATTTTGTGAGAAAGGTATTTCCAAAGAGTCCGGGTAGAGCCTAGGTAATTTCCCCAGCATCTTCTAACCCTACATAGGGATAGAACAGAGGGCTTATGTGTGCCAGGGAATGTCCTCGATGCCAGGGACACGATGACGGACATGACACAGTTGTTGCCCACACGGAGCTCACATCCTAGTGATGGAGGCAGACAGTCAATACATGGATATCTGTCAGTACATTGGGTTGCACTGGCAGAGTAGGCGCATGGAGAGGTGGTGGTCTATTTTCGATAGGAAAGAATGGCAGGGAAGACTACTGTCACCTGTGAGGTGAATTAAGTTGCAGAAGTATCTGGGTTAGCTATTCAGTGATGAGGAAAAGTACCAAGCCCCTGAGGCAGGAATATGATTGGTAAATTCAAAGCAGAAGGAAGGGGACAGATGATGTGGGCACCCACCATGGCCTGGGCTGGGAGCTGGGTATCGGGCCCCTCGGCCCAGAGCTGCTGGTTTGGAGTGGGGAAAGTGGTGGGGAGGAGCTTTCTCCAGCTTCCAGTCAAGGGTTTCACTTCCTCCAGCCCAACTTCCCCCATTGTTTGGCTGGGGTGGAGGCCGGTTACCCCTGGCTCTGGCTGGAGCAGTGGAATGCCATTGTGATTCTCTTTTTCAGACAATAAGAACAGAATTCGATCTTTTCTTTGCTGCTGGCTTTGAAGCTCAAGGTCCTAAAGCCCCTTCTCTTGCTTCTTTGTTTATCTCAGGGTGTACCTGAGGCTTTTCACTCTATTTTCACCTCTGCCGGTGGCAGGTGAATGGGCTTCTTACCTGGCTCCCTCCTTCACCTGCTGCAAGTCTTCCTTCCTGGGTGAGCACCCCTGCACCCCTGACTTACAGTGTACACTCCTCTCCCAGCTGCCGCTGTACTTTCCTGCTTTCCCCCACATGCTGTAGAAGTTCCTTAGCCATCGTGTTGCTCAGTATTTCTCTCACCCTCGACGCCATCTACTAGATTGTAAGCTCCATGAGGGCAGAGATGGGTACCTTTTGTTCATGGATACAGCTCAAGCACCTAGAGCAATGCTTGCCACAAAGTAGATACTCAAAAAGTATTTATGGACCAAAACGAATAAATAAGTGAATGGGTTGTGGGGTAGAACCCTAAATGGCTGAACTGGGAGAGCTCAGCACCAGAATTCTCCTGTGCCGCCCCTGCAAGAGAACTGAGATGCCGAGAACAGAAAGGACTTTTTTAGGGAGTCGGTGGGAGGAGAACTGGACACAGAGCTTGCCCGCAGGAAATTTACACAAATTGGGGGTGGGATGGGCAGTGTCACCTCCTTGCACAACTCCAGGGGGTGTCATTTTCATTGAACGCAGTGTAGGTGGTGCCCCCAAAGTGGGGCCTGGCCTGGGGGTGAGGTAGATTGAGGAGAAACTGTAGCTGGACCATGGTGTGGGGCTCAGAAGAGAGAGTGCAGATGTGACAGCTCAAAGGGCCCAACCCAAGAAAGACCACCATCAGCCCAGGGCTAGGAGGGGTGCTGGTGGAGGGTCGCCTCCATGGTCAATGCACAGAGACCCAACACACACACTCCCAGCACCATCTCTGGTGTTCTCTGTGCCCAGCACAAGGCCTGGCCAAACCAGTAGGTGAAGTCACCCAAGGCACTCAGTGGGTGAAGTCTTTTGTTGTTGTTGTTGAAATTGTTAGAGACAGGGTCTTGCTCTGCCCCCAGGCTGGAGTGTGCTGATGCAAACAGGGCTCACTGAAGCCTGGATCTCCCAGGCTCACATGATCCTCCCACCTCAGCCTCATGAGTCTCTGGAACAACAGCTGCGGGCCACTATGCCCAGCCAATTTTTAAATTTTTTTGTAGAGACGGGATTTTGCCATCTTGCCCAGGCTAGTCTTGAACTCCTGGGCTCAAGCAATCCTCCCACCTCAGCCTCCCAAAGTACTGGGATTACAGGCATGAGCCACCGTGCCAGGCCTAGTAGGTGAAGTCTTGATGAGGGGCCCATGATGTTCTGGCTCAGAGCAGAGCTGTGGTTCGCTTTAGCACCCGGCTGTCTCGCCCAGCAGGGCTCACTCTTCTTGACTCTGTTCCCCTTGCTGCTGGCTCTTTGCTTTGCTGCTTGGTAGAATCTAAAATCCCCTGGGGAATTTTAGAAAACTTGGGATGAGAAGGAGTGCAGGGGGCACATCCTCGGGGATTTCCATTCAGGTAGTGAGGAGCGGGACTGGGCATCCCCTCACCAAGAGATACTTGTGTTCGCCAGGCTTGAGAACCCCTGCTCCAGAAGCTGTTCCAGTGATGTGGAAGGACCCAGGTAAAAGGTTCATAACACTGTAGTTCTACCCACACAAGCGATGGGTTCAGTCAGTTGGTATCAGTTCAATGATCACTACCATGGAGGATGTAGAAAGGGGATTTTATGACTTGCAACAAGTCCCAGAGCAGCGCCTTCCTGAGCTGGGGACTGGGTCAGGTGTTTTTTTGTTTTGTTTTGTTTTGTTTTGAGATGGAGTCTCTCTCTGTCGCCCAGGCTGGAGTGCAGTGTTGCGATCTCAGCTCACTGAAACCTCCGCCTCCCGGGTTCAAGCAATCTCCTGCCTCAGCCTCCTGAGTAGCTGGGATTACAGGCGTCTGCCACCAGGCTCGGCTAAGTTTTGTATTTTTAGTAGAGATGGGGTTTCACCATCTTGGCCAGGCTGGTCTTGAACTCCGGACATCGTGATCTACCCACCTCAGCCTCCCAAAGTGCTGGGATTACAGGCATGAGCCATTGCGCCTGGATGTGTCTGCTTCTTAATTCAGCCCCTACTTGGGTTCCCCTTGTGGTTACAGGCTTGGCTCATCTGGACATGCTTAGGTTATGTGACCCGAGGGTCCAAGGCAACGGGAAAACAACTCGTACCTTTGTTACATAAAAGCTAAACCAGACTGATCTGATGCAGTTACAGTGGCTCTATAGAGAGAATTCAAAGGAATTGATGAAGTTGAATGGGAATAAATGACACCTTAGTTTTCACAAACCTCCAACTGAAATTAAGTGTTTTCTTCCGTTACAAATGTAAATGTCAAACCACAGCAGTGGCAACAGTACCTGTGACTTTGTCACTCGTAGAAATCACAGATATTTTCATATCATTTTATGGTTGTTGTGGGTATCTTGAAATATCATTTAAGCTCATCTGCACTTAAAAAGTAAAGGTGATTATTAGATTCCTCCTAGATTTTGTTACTTAATGCATTAATGAAGATGCACATATATCACTATATCACAATTTTTACATTTTGGCTACTGGCATTCAACATAGTTGTTTCAATCAAAATCCTATGCATCTTAGATGTATTTTAAGACAGCATTCTGGCCAGGCACAGTGGCTCACGCCTGTAATCCCAGCACTTTGAGAGGCCCAGGCAGGTGGATCACCTGAGGTCGGGCATTCAAGACCAGCCTGACCAACATGGAGAAATCCCCATCTCTACTAAAAATACAAAATTATCCAGGCATGGTGGTGCATGCTTATAATCTCAGCTACTTGGGAGGCTGAGGCAAGAGAATAGCTTGAACCCAAGAGGCGGAGGTTTCCGTGGCTGAGATCACACCACTGCACTCTGGTTGTTGCCTGGGCAACAAGAGCAAAAAGAAAAAGCATTCTGGAAAGGGGGTTCATTTTTCCAGCCATGTTAACCCAATGGGGAGGGGAACTCCAGACAGCGAGCGAATGAGTAGAGCTTGGACTGGAGGAGAGCGGTCACTCCCTGAGCCTGGACGGGTGGATGCCTCGCTGCTCCTCATGACTCCTTCCTGCCCTGAGTGTTAGCATTCCCTCCAGAAGGCCCTGGGAGGCCCTCTGATTCCTGCTGTTGCTCCTTTTGAGCCCTTCTGCAGCTCAGCAGACAGTTGGCTCCTGCAGACACCCCTGTGATCCAAGCCTGACCCAGGCACAGCCCCACCCGCAGGGAGCTCACAGTGTGGACAGGGGATCTGAGCCAAGAACTCAGGGTAGGAAGAGATGAAAACCTTAGAAAGGGTTGGAGCTGGGGCCTGGCACAGGTGTGTAGAGCAAACCAGAAACAAGTGGGTTAACTTCATACGGTGCTTCCATTCTCTCACACCCACCCAGGGTTGTCTGGTGCTGGTGCGTGGCTGAGCCGAGTCTTAGAGGCTAGAGAGAGCCTTAGCTGCCCAGCTCACAGCAGTGCACTTTGGGTCCACCTGCCCCTGTGGCTGGGCACACATGCTGTGTTGGGTGTGCACGTCAGTGACCAACTGGCGAGAGGCGGTGGTGTCCCCACAGGGGAACTTGACCTCCTGGCCCAGCAACCTAAAACAAAGGTTTGTTAAAGCAAAAAGAATCATAGTTGTGGGTGGCTGCAGACCTGGGCATCTGAGGAGATGTCTGAGCTGTGGGTGACAGGTGCCTGAAGTAAAAGGCTGCAAATGACAGAGCCAGGAAGTGGCTGCCGTGCTGCTCAAAGCCACGGAACAGGGCCCTGAGACTGGATCTTTCTTCTCTGGGAGTCTAGGAACTCTTTTAGGCCGCTGGTGAAAGCTGCAGAGGAGCCATTTCCCCAGGAAAGAGCACATGTATCATCCAAATTCTGCACCCCATTGTAGAGGTCTTCTTCTCTAGGTTTGGAGGAAGAGGCAAAGCGAGAGAAGTGGATGAATTCCCCAAGACGATGTCTCGGTGGCGGGGCGATGGCAGCAGAGCCAGGACCTCAGGCAGGTTTAGGGTGCCACGCTTTCCCTTCCCCTCATTGTCTCTCTGGAGAGGAGGAAGTGGGATGGGGCCCAGGGCAGCCCGCATGCACTTCCAGTGCCACACCATGCCGGGGGAAACTAACTGGTAGGTAAACAAGTGCGGGTTACACGCAGGTACAAAGGGCAGCAGAGGCCTTGGGTCTCCCCAGTTCTCACCTTCTCCCTGACTTCTTGATTCCAGTGCAAAAGCCCAGCAGGCCTTCTCCCTGAGGCTGGACCTGTGGCCTCCTCCGCCTGGGGAGGGTAGACTTATCTTCTGGTCTCTTCTCTAAGACCTCTCTTCTCAAGCAGTGGAAGCGTTCAGAACTTTAACAAGAACCAACCACAGTGACCCCACAGAGTCTGTTCTCGCTGAACTTAAAGTGGTCAGAGTCATTCGTGCCCATGCTTCCTGGAAGTGGTGTCTTCTCAGCGCGAGCTGAGCAGCCCAGGGCAGGCTCTTCTCCCCGACTCCTCTTGGCTTTAGAGAAGAGGCTGTTGGTGACAAAAGGAACCCACTGGAAATGAGTGAAGGATCATCCACAATCTCCCAGCTGCCTCCACCTACAGATAAGGAGGAAAGGGTGAGGAACATGCTTCTAGTGAGCTGAATTCCAACCTGGACTCAGGGCTGATCCCCATCCCCAAAGGGCTCAGAAGTGATTCAGGGCTGGGTGCGGTGGCTCACGCCTGTAATCCCAGCACTTTGGGAGGCCGAGGTGGGTGGATCACCTGAGGCCGGGAGTTCAAGACCAGCCTGACCAACACGGAAAAACCCCATCTCTACTAAAAATACAAAAAGTAGCCAGGTGTGGTGATGGATGCCTGTAATCCCAGCTACTTGGGAGGCTGAGGCAGGGGAATCGTTTGAACCCTTGAACGCGGGAGGTGGAGGTTGCCGTGAGCTGAGATCTCGCCATTGTACTCCAGCCTGGGCAAGAAGAGCAAAACTCTGTCTCCAAAAAAAAAAAAAGAGAAGTAATTCAGGCTGCAGGCATCCCAGGTTGAGATTCAAGAGAGCTATGCGCAGGAACCCTGTATATCCTGAGTTATGCATTTCACATATGTGATTCCCCTTTTGTTACTGGGTTCTGGTTTCTGATTTGAAAAAAGTTGTCATTATTAAGGGTTTAGGATAAAGTCCTGTGGTGCCTGGTATGGGTGGGGCTCAGCCGTTTCCTTGGGAATGCATGGCTTTGAGAGTTCTGTCCCCAGCCTTCCCTCTCGGGGCTTCACTGGTTTCTGTTAATATTACTTCAATGTGGACCAGTTCATTCTTCTCTATTTTCTGTTTTCCCTCGTCCAACTTTAGCCAGCACCATAGGGATGCCACCTGGCTCCAACCGGTCTTTATTTCATGGTCAAATTTTTCCAATTTGGAGCAAACACACAGATTGAGTAGTGAAGGGTTTTGTTATTTTAAGTTTTCTTAAGTCATTTAGAAATTCTCACTGGCAAGCCACGGTGGCTCATACCTGTAATCTCAGCACTTTGGGAGGCCGAGGTAGGAGGATAGCTGGAGCCTAGGAGCTCGAGACTAGCTTGAGCAACATGTCAAAAACCCGTCTCTACAAAAAAAAAAAAAAAAAAATTAGCTGGGTGTAGTGGTACACACCTCAGTTATTTGGGAGGCTGAGGTGGGAGGATCACTTGAGTCCTGGGGCTGTGATCATGCCCCTGCACTCCAGCCTGGGCAACAGAATGAGACCCTGTCTCAAAAAAAATAAATAAAATAAAGAAACTCCACCTTAGCTGGGCGCGGTGACCCTCGTCTGTAATCCCAGCACTTTTCGGGGCCAAGGCAGGTGGATCATGAGATCAGGAGCTTGAGACCAGCCTGGCCAACACAGTGAAACCCCATCTCTACTAAAAAAAAAAAAAATTAGTCAGACATGTTGGCGGGTGCCTATAATCCCAGCTACTCAGAAGGCTGAGGCAGGAGAATCACTTGAACCCAGGAGGCAGAGGTTACAGTGAGCCAAGATTGTGCCACTCCAGCCTAGGTGACAGAGCAATACAACATCAAAAAAAAAAAAAAAAAAAAGCCCCATTTTGACCTTCTTTGCATAATTCACTTACCCTGTCTGAGGAGTATGCTAAGTAAGGTAAATTTCAGCTGCACCCCTACCAAAAGAAGTGAGAACTTCCTGAGTCTTGGGTTATATTTGGGGACTCCTTTTGCACATTATTCTCCTGGTGTATAAGTGCCTCTGAAAGAAAAAATAAAGATGAAGTGGGAGCTGCCACCACCAATTTTTATTTTATTATTATTATTATTATGTTTGAGACAGGGTCTCACTCTGTCACCCCTGTTGGAGTGCAGTGGCATGACCATAGCTCCCTGCAGCCTGGAACTCCTGAGCTCAAGTGATCCTCCCACCTTGGCATTCCAAAGAGCTGGCATTCCAAAGAGCTGGCATTCCAAAGAGCTGGCATTACAGGTGTGAGCCACTGCACCCAGCCCCATGATCTCTTTTTAACACCCAAGAAAGCTCACGGGTAATAACCTGCCATGCCTTCTTGAAATGGCCACAGAAAGAAAATGGAAAGCCACTTTGAAAAATAAAAAGGCTCTTGGTACAATTCATTCACTTCAGAGGGCAAAGAATAAAAAAAGTAAAAAAGCAAATAAATAAAGAGGCTCAAGCCTGTAATTGCAACCTTTTGGGAAGCTGAGGTGGGCAGATCGCTTGAGCCCAGGAGTTTGAGACCAATCTGGACAACTTCGTGAGACTCTGTCTCTAGAAAAAATTAAATTAAATATTAGCCAGGTGTAGTCGTGGCATGTGTCTGCAGTCCCAGCCTCTCGGGAAGCTGAGATGGGAGGATCACTTGAGCTCAGGAGGTCCAGGCAACATAGCAAGATCCTGCCGCAAAAAAAAAAAAAAAAAAAAAGGAAAAAAAAGGCTGTGTGGGTTGGCATGCACTTGAAAGCTCAGCTAATTGGGAGGATGAGGCAGGAAGACAGCTTGAGCCCAGGAGTAGAAACCAGCCTGGGCAACACAGTGAGACCCTGTCTCAAATCAAATAAAACAAAACAAAAAAACAAAGTAACAAGGCATTTTAAAACTTCAATAATCTTTAAAAATATGACTTTTATTATTATTATTTTAAAGATGGGGTTTCACCATGTTGGTCAGGCTGGTCTTGAACTTCCGACCTCAGGTGATCCACCCACCTCGGCCTCCAAAGTGCTTGGATTACAGGCGTGAGCCACCATGCCCAGCCCAAAAATATGACTTTTAGTTTAAGATTCTTGCTTAATGCAATAGAAAACTTCAGTGACTCCCCACCTTTTCTTTCTTTCTTTTTTGAGAATGGGGTCTCACTGTATTGCCCAGGAAGTTTTTGAAAGCCTGGGCGCAAGCTATCCTCCAGCCCTCTTTTTAACACGAATAAGCAACTCATCCTTAATGAAGTTTACTTGAAGACAAGGCATCTTTCAAAAGCAAACGTTATTCCTCACACACCTTCTGAAGATTAAACATGGGATGGACGCTACTGGTGTGTGGTCAGCTTGGCAGGGCTCACTGAGTGGGAGGGCTTTTTTAATATCCTCTGTCATGACTCTCAAAGAATGTGTTAAAGCCAACCCAGGAAATTTCTTAGGAATAGAGGTCAACTTGGCCATTACAGTATTTCTCGGACTTGCGGCTGATGACAAGGCACAGCAGCTTGGGAATTACACAATCTCCGCTCTTATGCATTACTTCATCATTCACTGGATATAGTTGCATGAATACTTTCTGTTCCTGTTCGCGTTTAGTAAAAATAGCAAAATAGAAGCGTCTATGGGTTTAGGAGAGAAGAAACCCTCTAGCAGCAAATTCTGTTCCATTCGACCCAATGTACACGATAGTGATCAGAGGACGTCTCTGGAGAGTGCGTTTTCCTATTGACCTTGTGTACTTCCTGTACCTCGCTGTCTCTGCTGGGCATGCTGCCCAGGCAGGGCTCTGGCTCCTCGGCAGCACCGAGGCAGCAGAAGCACCAGGTACCTGGCGCCCACCATGCACCAGCAACTTCTGCAGGTCACAGCTGATCCTCGCCAGCTCTGAGGGGCAGCTGCTCCTTCTGCATTTCACAGATGATTAAAGGAAGCTCCCTAAGGAAGCTGTCCTGGTCAGGTGGTTACAGGTGGCAGAGCAGGTGTGATGGCCTCAGGGCTGTCTGGCTGCAGAGCCTGTGCTTTCTCAACCCTACCACCACATTTTATGACTACCTCTACTTGTTTTTCTTGTCAAAAGCTTTTAGCATTACAGGAGAAAGAAAGCCTGGCTTCAGGTTGCTCACAGTCTAGTGAAGGAGAAAAGACGAATACTTAAAAAGCATTTTCTGGCCAGGCACGGTGGCTCATGCCTGTAATCCCAGCACTTTGGGAGGCTGAGGTGGGCAGATCACCTGAGGTTGGGAGTTCGAGACCAGCCTGACCAACATAGAGAAACCCTGTCTCTACTAAAAATACAAAATTAGCCGGGCATGGTGGTGCAAGCCTGTAATCCCAGCTACTCGGGAGGCTGAGGCAGGAGAATCGCTTGAACCCGGGAGGTGGAGGTTGCAGTGAGCTGAGATCGTGCCATTGCACTCCAGCCTGGGCAACAAGAGCAAAACTCCACCTCAAAAAAAAAAAAATTTTTTTCTTCTTCTCTGTGCAATGAGGAGCCTGGCATTCAGGGATTCTAATTAGAGCATCAAACCAGAAGAGCTCAGTGCAGGATGTGCACTGTGGGAATTCTGCTTACCGTCAGAGTTTGCATATAGGTAGTGGGGAATGGAGAGGAGGTGGGAAACAGTGGAGTTGGAGGGACCGGGATTCATACCCCAGAGTGCTGGGTAAGGTGTAGATAGTACAATAGCAACCTCAATAGCTTGTATTAATTTTGGACTTCCCAGAGCCAGGTTTGAAGTGCTTTCTAGATTTTGATGCATTGACTCCACCCTGTAAACCTTAAAATAGGTGCTATTACTCTGTCCATTTCCACGTGAAAAATGGAGACACAGGGAGGTTAGGGAAATTGCCCAGGTCTCCTAGGTCGTAAGTGGCAAGTACTTGAACCTGGGCGGGCTGACTCCAAGCCCAAGTTCTTGATCACTATACAAAGCACAGGACAAGTTGGCAAATACTCTCACAGACTTCGCCATTATGCTTGTCAAAATTGTACTTATTTGCTTACTGTCTGTTTTCCCCTTTGACCTATGTCTCCAAAAGGGCAGTAACTATGTCTGTCTGGCTCTCAGAGGGAATTTCAGTACCTAGACTAGTGACTGGCACATAGAAGGGTCTCAAAAGTTTTGAAGAATGGATGAAATGTCTGAAGGAAGCTGAGGATTGGTTTCCATGAGCAGCCCCCACCCTCTGAGTCCGCCGTTCAATAGCTGATGAACATAAAACTCACTTCTCTTCTTCCCTCGCCATCAGCAAAACAGGGTTGATAACAGCAGTGAAGCTCTAGAAAACGGTCTGGAAGTTCCTAAAAAGTTAAAAATAGAGTTATCATAGGACTCAGCAATTCCACTCATAGGACTCAGCAATACTCAGGAGAATTGAGAATATAGTTATGTCCACACAAAAACTTGTACAGGAATGTTCATAGTAGCATTATCCATGATAGCCAGAAAGTGGAAACAACTCAAATGCCCATCACAGATGAGGGCATAAACAAAACCCAGGAGATCCGTACAAGGACATATTTGGTCATAAAAAGGAGCAAATGCTGATACCTGCAACAACATGCGTGAACCTCAAAAACATGCTGCTAAGTAAAGAAGCCGGTCACAAAAGCCACAAAGTGTATGGTTCCATTTACATGAAATGCTCAGAATACACATTTCCGTGGAGGCAGAAAGTAGATGTGTGGTTGACAGGAGCTGGGCGCGGGGAGAAATGGGAGTGAATGGGCACAGCGTATCTTTTTGGAGTGATGAGAATGTTCTGGAACTAGATAGTGGTGATGGTTATGAATATACTAAAAATCACTTAGTTGTGAGGCAGGAGAACAGGATTTGGAGACAGGGACCATAAAGACTTCCTAGGACTAAATCAAATGGAAACGCTTCAGCTGTGACAGGAAATGTCCCCTCCATGCACATAGGGCGAGCGCTGAGTAAATTACGTTGTAACTTTACTTCTTCCTGTCTTTTACATGGGGCGTACACCAAGTAACCAATGGAAACCTCTAGAGGGTGTTTAAACCCCGGAAAATTCTGTAATGGGGGTCTTGGACCCTTATGCCGGGGCCCACTCCCACCCTGTGGAGTGCACTTTGATTTTCGATAAATCTCTGCTTTTGTTGCTTCATTCTTTCCTTGCTTTGTTTGTGCGTTTTGTCCAATTCTTTGTTCAAGAAGCCAAGAACCTGGACACCGTCCCCTGGTAACAGTTGTACACTTTAAAAGGGTAGATACAGGGCCAGGCACGGTGGCTCACGCCTGTAATCCCAACACGTTGCGAGGCCGAGGTGGGCAGATCACCTGAGGTCAGGAGTTCGAGACCAGTCTGGCCAACACGGTGAAACTCTATCTCTACTAAAAATACACAAAATAGCGGGACGTGGTGGCGCATGCCTGTAGTCCCAGTTACTTGGGAGGCTGAGGCAGGAGAATCGCTTGAACCTGCAGGGTGGACATTGCAGTAAGCTGAGATCACGGCACTGCACTCCAGCTAGGGTGACAGAGCAAAATAGTCTCAAAAAAAAATTTTTTTTTAAAAAAGGGTAGATATGGTATGTGAATTATATCCTCCCAAAATAATGGATGCGAAAACAATATACCGTGGGGTCAGGGTAGATTTAGGTTGGCTACTTATTTATACCCTGCAGGTAACTGGAGGGTCTGGGCATAGTCTCAAAAGTGACTCTTCTTTCCCTCCTCTGATCCTGTTCATGTGATGATGCCAAGTAGAAGGGCAAGAAGGAGGAAGAAAAGGGCAGGTCTGAGCCTGGGATTCCAGTGTTTGTGGCTCCGCAGGCCTAATATGTCGGGGAGAGAGGACAGAGTGCTGGGCAGGGGACCAGCCTGCCCCAGACCTGCTCAGCCCAACGTTCCAGGATGCTTGCCGTCCTGTGCCTCTATCTCCCCTGCCACCATCCTTCCTTAAGACACCGTCGTTTTGTGTCTGAACTACTGCCACTGCCTCTTAGCAGCTTCATTCATTCTAGAAATACTGACTGAACATCTGTTAGTATGGGGGCACCATTCCCCCAAATCCTCATAGAGCTGACATTCCCTGAGACAGCCAATAAACAAATGAGTGTGTGAATTAGCTGACTGTTAGCAAATGGTAAGTGCTCTGGAAATAAAGCAGAGGAGAGAGGTAGGGGCTGCTGCGGGGTGGGGATACAATTTTAAATTCAGTGGTGGGGTGGGGGGAGATGGCTCATGCCTGTAATCCCACCACTTTGGGAGGCTGAGGCAAGCAGATCACCTGAGGTCGGAAGTTCAAGACCACCCCGGCCAACATGGCAATACCCCGTCTCTACTAAAAATACAAATATTAGCCAGGAGTGGTGGTATGCACCGATAATTCCATTTACTCAGGAGGCCGAGGCTGGAGAATCACTTGAACCTAGGAGGCAGAGGTTGTGGGGAGCTGAGATCATGCCACTGCACTCCAGTCTGGGTGACAGAATGAGACTCTCTAAATAAATTCAGTGGTGGGAAAAAGGCCTCATTAGGAGGGCGTCATCTGAACAGAGACAGGTGTAGGTGAGGGAGTGGACCATGTGGCTATCTGGGGAAATGCATTCTAGGCAGAGGGAACAGCCAGTGTGAAGGACTCAAGGTAAGAGTGGCCAGGAGTTGTCTTGTTTCTAGAATAGTCAGTGTAGCTGGGGAGAGGGAGGGAAGCCAGGAGGGAGGGGTGGATCCACTAGAGTCTTAGAGCATCATGCTTTCTTCTCTGCAAAACCCTCCAGTGGCTTCCAGTTCCTTCTGGTCTACAAGGCCCCACATGGTGTGGGCCCGTCTGCCTCTCAGACCTCAGCGCCTCTTTCCCTTCCCCTCCCTCCTTCCAGGCTCTTTCCCGCCTCAGGAAATTCTCCCTTGCTGCTCCATCTGCCTGGAAAGGCCTTTCCCCATCTTCTCCTGGCTGGCTTGTTCTTGTCACTTGGGTCTAATTTCGAACATCACCTTTTCTGCTGCCCTGAGTACAGCAGGTCCCACCCCTGACTGTCCCCTTATTCTCCTCTTGCTTTGTGACTACCTAAACCAATCTTGCTTGTCTTACACATGAGTGTCGGTCTGCTCCTCCAGAAAGGAGGCCCCATGAGGTAGGAGCTGCCTCTGGCTTATTCACCCAGCATCCCCAGAGCCTGCTTCAATAAATTGTTTGTTGATTGGATGAGGGGTTCTATACCTCATCCTCCAGGGAATTCCTCTGATTAAAGAGGTGGCTTCTGGGTGTCATTATAGCCCCCAAGCCTTCCAGAGGGGCTTACTGATGCCCTATCCAGTCAGCCTTTGTCACAGGGGAAGACTGACTGTATCTTGGGCCAAGCATTCTTTCCTTCTCTTTCCCAAGGACAATGCTTTGTGCCCTCCCCCTATTTACCCTCAAGTGCCTCTAAGGCCATACTTGCTTTATTCCTTCTAATCTTATTTCAGCTAGTCAGCTCTCCGAGAATGGAAGGGCTTGTGGAATCATGGATCTTTGAGATCCCAGAAGGCCTCAGGGACTGTCTAGTCCAGAGAGTCTAGAGAATTCATGTAATAGATGGGTAAACTGAGGCCTAGCATAGGAAAAAGACACGTCCATGAGAATTGGTGGCAAATCCCATGTAGAAATCATTAGGCTAGAAAGTCTAACTCCAGAGGTTCACTAAAATCCCTAAATTTATGTGAATAATTTTATAGGTATGGTCATTTTTTCCATGGGAGAAGAGGGTTTGTCAATGTCTTCAGGAGGTTCTGTAATTTCCCCAGGGGTTAAGGACACTTTGAGGGGAGATGGACCTCTTTGAGATTATGACTGAACTCCTGGGGGTGTCATGTTCCTCCCCTAAATGCCTCACAGTGCCAGGTTCCTAGCAGATGCTCAAAACTTATCTATTGAGTGAGTGAATGAATGAATGAATCAATGGGGAATGAATAAATACATGAATGGATTAATAAATGAAATCATCTCCTGCTATGAATTCCAGTGCTCTTTTTACCAGGTCACAAATGCAAGAAGTCAACCCCAGCCAAGAAAGGACCAGGGACCTGAGGTCTATTGGCTGACTGCCATGCCACTCAGGCTCCACGATGATGTCCCCACTGGTTACACATCTCCCCATCTGGTCCAGCAGAGGGGGTCTGGAAGACCTGAGAAGCAATCTCTGAGCCCTCTGTCGGCCAGACTGTCAGTTGACCTAAAGATGTTCTTACTGTATGCAGAAGACTCTTTTTTTGAGACGGAGTTTCGTTCTTGCTGCCCAGGCTGGAGTGCAATGGCGTAATCTCGGCTCACAGCAACCTCCACCTCCTGGATTCAAGCAATTCTCCTGTCTCAGCCCTGAGTAGCTGGGAATACAGGTGCCCACCACCATACCCGGTTAATTTTTGTATTTTTAGTAGAGATGGGGTTTCACCATGCTGGTCAGGCTGGTCTTGAACTCCTGACCTTGTGATCTGACTGCCTTGGCCTCCCAAAGTGCTGGGATTACAGGCGTGAGCCACTGCGCCCAGCCGTAAAAGACTGTTAACTTTTCCCTGTCTGACTTTGCTGGGTGTCAAGAAACCCAACCTCTTTCTCTGTAAAGCAGGATCCCCAGCAAGGCAGAGACCCTCCTTGGCTCCCAGCCCTGGCAGCACAGCACAGCATGGCCAGGGCCAGGGCCAGACACAGGTGTCAGAGAGAGGTGTGAGCCTAGAATGTCAGAGCTTTCCTGCTTTTTCCAGATATGCCACAGTGATTCTCCTGGGGGGTGGTTTGGTTTGGGACACAACGAGGTACATTTCTTTACAAAAAGATGGCCAGCGGGATCTTGGAGTTGTGTTTATTTTATTATCACTTGTTTGATACAGGGCCTGGCTCCGTCGCCCAGGCTGGAGTGCAGTGGTTGACAACAGCTCACCGCAGCGTTGACCTCCCAGGCTCAATCCTCCTGCCTCAGCCTCCCATGCAGCTGGGGCCACAGGTGTGTGCCACCTTGCCCGGCTAAGTTTTGTATTTTTTGTAGAGACAGGGTCTCTGTTGCCCAGGCTGATTCATCTTGATGTTTTAGATCTCAGTCACTTTGGTGCAGAAATACCCAGACCCGGGTCTGGGAAACAATTCAGAAAGGAAGGCTGGGTAGGCCGAGAGGTGGGGGTGAGTGGACGGAAGGCCTGAGGATTGCCAACTTGAAGCTTTCTCCCTGATTTACTGTTGGTTCTGTGCTCTGAGCCACTGTCTTTCACTGTCACCTTCTCTATTCTGAGGAGACCTTGACCATGACTTTCATTAAGCACTCTGAGGCCTTCCTGCATTATCTGACAGTGGCTATCAGGAAAAAGCACTGGACGTGGATTCTGGAAGTCTGGATCTGAGTCTTAGGTTAGCTATTCACAAGCTAAAGGACGCAGACTTCGGAGACAGAGCTGGGTTCAACCCTGGTTGCCCCCTGGCCTGGCATATGAGCTGGGGCAAGTTGCTCCATTTTGGGATCCTCAGTTTCCTCAACTGTAGGAAGGAGACCCTGACCCATTTTGGTCCCTGCCACCCTATTCACTCCTTCTCCTAGATCCTTGGTGACAAGACTGGGAGGAAAGAATGTCGCTTGTTGCACTGGATTGCCCTGGCGGCAGCGGATGCCCCTGACTGCTCTGGATTAGACAGGGCACTCTTCCTTTATGTTGCTGCCTCCTACCATGAGATCTAATTTAATTTAAGGAGTATGAGGCTTATCCTGGAATATTGTCTGTTTTTTCCCCAAAACTCCTCAAGCGATTCCACCAGCCAAGTTTGGGTACCACTGACTTTACCTAACATGCACCAGAATCACAGGAAGGGATTTGTTTGTTAAAACACCAATTGTCGGTTCTATCTCCAGAGCTGCTGGCTCTGCACACCCGGGTAGGGTTGGGCCTGGGCATCTGCATTTCTAACAAGTTCCCTGGTGATACTCATGATGCTGTTCTGGTTCACACTGAGCCCAGACTAGAGCTGTGGAGATCAGCCTCGGCTGGACAGCAGACTCACCTGGGAGCTCTTGTAAACACACAGGCTACACCAATTAAAGCAGAACCTTTGCGGCAAGACCAGGCCTCAGGACGTCCCCCTCAACATTGTATTATGAAAGTGTTCAGCTCGGCATGGTGGCACAAGCCTGTAATCCCAGCACTTTGGGAGGCTGAGGTGGGTAGATCAGCTGAGGATGGGAGTTTGAGACCAGCCCGGCTGGCAAGGTGAGACCCCGTCTGTATTAAAAATACAAAAATTAGCCAGGTGTGGCACATGCCTGTAATTCCAGCTACTCGGGAGGCTGAGGCAGGAGAATCACTTGAACCTGGGAGGCAGAGGTTGCAGTGATTCGACATCGTGCCACTGTAATCCAGCCTGGGAGACAGAGTGAGATCCTGTCTCAGAAAAAAGAAAAGAAAATGTTCAAATACGTAGCAAAATGGAAAGAATCCTACAGAAAGCAGCTGTGTATCTCCCACCCAGATTCTATCTTGGACATGTGACTCTGCTTGCTTTGTCCCACATCAATCCAAACACCCATTCCCCTAACATCAGGATTTCTTAAAGCCTCAATTCCCCAATATTCAGCTGAGTTTGAGAACCAAGAGCTAGAGTTTCTGGGCTTCTTCTCTGTAAAGCTCTTTCTGGCTACAATCTGGGGTTCTCTGCGGATGCCCTCCCCATCCCTTAGAGTTTGTCGAGCAAGGGATTTATTGAGCACCTACTGAGTACCACTGAGGTTCCCCTTTCCTTGAGCTGAGTCTAGTGGTAGATTTCCTCTTCTGAAATGTTTTATAGCCAGGGAAATTCAGACTAAGGAGCCCTGTGTAGTCAGTATGAGGCCCTCTACTGGTGGGGAGGATCCCGCCGGGCCACCACCACCAGGACCTGACTATCCAGAGGGAGGTGACTTGTCCCTTACCCCCTATCTAACAAAAGACTGGGAAGAAATGAAGCTTCCGGAGAGGGCTCCCTATTCGCTGATTCCAGGGTACCCCCTAAGCTGTCATTGTGTGTTCTGTATCCTGCCCTCAGAGCTCAAGACTTTATAGGGTCAAGCAAACTGCTCTTCAGAGTACAGTGTGATCCTATGTAATAAATGCTCTGCCAAATCTCTCAAGGCTTGCAAAGCACTGGACGTATACTTTGGAGCCAGCCCTGGAGGGGAAAATAATATAGGGCTCTGCTGTGTGGAAGCTTCCAGAAGAGCGAACCTGACCAAGAACCATCCCTCCCTCCCCACCTCACAGTGTACAGCTGGCCCTGGGGGGGCCTTGGAATATAGAGGAAGCGGGAGAACCCACAGAGATGCATAAGCGTGCTCTAGGCCACTGGGTTTCCAGCTGGGCACCTTTGCTTTTTCTTCCACTTCAGCTTTTGGCAGCTGGGGTTTGGGTAGGAGGACCAGAGAGTCGCATTTTATATAGGCGACAGTCTCGGTGGGGTGGAGTGAGTGGATATGTATTCTTGTTTTTATTTTTTATTTTATTTATTTTTTTTAAAGACGGGGTTTCACCATGTTGGTCAGGCTGGTCTTGAACTCCCGACCTCAGGTGATCCGCCCGCCTCGGCCTCTAAAGTGCTTGGATTACAGGCGTGAGCCACCGCGCCCGGCCTCTTGTTTTTATTTTTAAGGAAACAGTGGAAAAGCTGCTAAATGTGGAAATCCAAGCTGTGGTTCTTTTTCTGGGGTTTCTTTTTCATTCTCTGTTTAGTGACAAGTGGAGAGGAGAAAGCGTTTCAGAGGGAAGCCAACCCACGCAGTAATTCCCCCGCGGACACAGGCCTGAACTTGCAATCCCAGCCGGGAGGCGGGTTTGGGATTTCCTGGTCGGTCAGCAGGGTGAGAGGGTTCATTCCGAAATAAGGGAGGGGGCTTTCTCTCCATCGTCAGTGAGATCAGAAGAGCTACGGTTTGGAAGCACGACCCTGTGTGGAGGTGGCTTCGGCTCTGCCGGTAACTGAAGCTTAGGAGCGGGGACTTCCTCAAACACTTTTCTCCAGTCATTTTGAAAATGTCTGACTCTTCTGGGTCTCTCAGACTGGAGTCTACCTTGCTGGGGCTTTCAGTGTGATTCATCCTGTATGTCTTCCGGAGTATCTTCACATCTTAACAAAGGTGGTTTGCTGGTGTTCCATGCGTCTTTAAGGCTCAAGGACCTCCAAGCTCTGGGAGGACCATGGCTGCCTGGTGACTCCCTGGGCCTCCAGTGACCTCAGCACAGGACCTGGATGGAGCGTGTTCTCGACAGGCATGGCTTGGCCCACGAATACTGCAGTTTTCCACAACACCCACCAATGAAACTAACAAAAATCCCAAATCATCTAAAGTGTCATTTTAGCACTTGAACCAGAATGACAGGAGCCAGGATAGAATAGCATGTAGCTTTTCCAAAAAAGCTAATCAGGAAGATTAGGCAGGAAGATATAAAAATATAAATGGTAGAAAAATACAATCTAGTAAGCACGTTGTGATTGCTACTACTCTAAAACATGATGTAGTTAAAAACCGGGCCGGGTGTGGTGGCTCATACCTGTAATCTTAGTGCTTGGGGAGGCTGAGACGGGAGGACTGCTTCAGCTCAGGAGTTGGAGGTTACAGTGAGCTATGATTGAACCACTGCACTCCAGCCTTGGTGACAGAGTGAGGCCTTATCTCTAAAAAACCAAACCAACGAACCAAACAAACAAAAAACTGACCAGGTGCG